>JAOXJP010124184.1:0-13771 GCA_025762735.1 Platanus orientalis | reverse complement strand
GGGTGATGTTGTCTGCTGTATCTGTCATCTTCTTTACTTATAGAAGTTCTCCCATGACGCCATTCTCCCACGTTTGTTTTTAACCATTTTTCAATTTGAATTGTGGGTATCCCGCTTGCTGACTAGATTGCACGTTTTTTTATGTGGGAACGGTTGTCACTCGTTGAGACATATTACTCGTTTCATCTTTTATCCAACATGGCACGTTTTGTAACCTTTCACTGTGCTATTACCTGATTTCATATATCATTTATTGATTGACCGATTTAAAATATATATGTTAACAGCTTAAGCTTCTTCATTGTTTATGATGGAGAAATATATCAAGGCCCCTATAAACCGACTTCGATAAACCAGCCAGGTCCTAACTCTAGGGGAATCGACCCAAAGAATTCCTGAGGAGACCAACCTAGGGAACCTTTGGAGATCCCCAACCCAAAAAATGCCGAGGCCATCGGCGAGCTAACTAACTACCGGGGATTTAGGCACAACCTAGAAATATCTAGTTACTTGTCCAACCCCTTGGTACCTAACCCCCCCGAGTATTCTGGAAATAGTCACGGGCTGTTGCTTAGATCACTCGACACCAAAAGACTTGTCGTAGCCTTGAAGAGCCCGGTACCCAAGAATCCTGACAAGCTAAAGATATAAAAACCCTAACTACCTTGCTTAAATATAAGCACAACCCAGAAACTGTTATCAGGAGATGCTATTCTCTACAACTAGCCTAACACACTGAGAAAGTGATAGAGAGAGCAGGGGGAGACGTGGCAAAGAACGTGGGGGAAAGCGACAGGTGAGATCTCATTTGATACACCACTATTCAAGCTTATAAGTATCTGTAATGACTCGCTTTTCAGGTATGAGACAACAGAAACCCTAATTAAGAAATCTTTTCTTCTACATTCCCCCTATCACCTGACTTGACCGTCAAAGAGCTAGAGGTCGGCCCCTTACTGGCGCCTAGCTTTTTGACTTTCTCTTTCTTTGTGTGTGCATCGTTCGCTTCGCCGAGGACCTGGGCCAACCGTGGGACCATCTGACGGGTGTAAAGGTACCCATAAATCGATACACCATCAATTGGTGCCATCTGTGGGAAAAGAGGGTTTCCTTAAGAACCTAAGGTCTTCATGGTTGAAACTAGGTTAATGGTGGCTCAACACGACCAAGGTGCCAGAGTAGACGGCTAAGAAGCCTCAGTCTCCAGTGGAATATGTCGTGAAACTCTGCAGGTGGTTGTCCTCAAACAAAGGATTCAATGATTAACTATAAGTCAATAGCTGTTGATGGAACAAAACTGAGAGATTATAAAAGAGTTGAGGAGCCGGAGAGGCGAGCCCGACGACCATGATGCAGGATGGTTGGGACCCCACACTCCTCCCATCGAAAGTTGTGACCAGGGACGGGAAGACGAAGCAGGAAGCGCCACGGCCTCCTGATTCTAGGAGGTGAGCTAGCTTGGGGAAAGGGTTCATACCCCTGACCTCTGGGAGAAAAAAATGAAAGATGTAAGAAGGGAGATGACGACCATGAAGGAAGCCATTAAAGGAAAAGCCCCGGGTCACCGTTGACGAATTGAATCAGAGGACAGACTATCCGTTCACCCTGGAGGTAATGGTCTGACCACTTCCCAACAAATTTAAGCTACTTCAGATGAAAATGTTCAAAGGTGGCAAGGATCCTTTCGACCATTTGGAGGTGTACAAGATGCATATGAACCTCCAGTTGACCCTCGATGAAATCATGTGCCAAGTCTTTCCCATGAAAATTAAGGGGTCTTCTCGAGTTGGGTTTAGTCGGCTGAAGCCCGACAACATCAAAACTTTATAGAGCTAAGTCAACAATTTGTTGGCTACTTCATAGGTGGTCAGAGACACTAGAAACCTGTCACCTACTTGCTAAATACCAAGCAAAACAAAGGAGAATCCCTACGGGACTACATATCATAGTTTAATAAAGAGATGTTGTAGGTGGATAATGCCAAGGAGAAGGTGATTGTGGTCTCTCTCATGGCGGGGCTACTGCCCTCTAACTTCCTCTTCTCTCTCAAAAAAAATCCCCAGTCCCGCATGGCCGACCTCATGGTGAAGGCGCAATAACACATGAACCCTGAGGATACCCTCAGCGCCTAACGAGAGTGAGACGTCGGGCCTAGCTCACAGTCAGACAATAGGAAAAGAGAGCAATAAGCCACGTGGGAGGAAAGGGGTAGTCAGGTGAGAGAAGGCAACGACAACTACGGAGTCAGACCCCTGGTTAACCTCCCCCAAGCAGGTTCCAAAACTATACCCCCCTCAATGCACCCATAGAGCAGGTGTTTATGCACATCAATGATGATCCAAACATCAATTGGCCCGAGAGAATCCAGGCCCCACTAGAGAAGAGAAATTACGATAAGTACTGTCGTTTTCACTGAGATCATGCCACAACACTAACGATTGCTTTAACTTGAAGGAGCAGATAAAATCCCTTATCCAACAAGGGCGATAGTAGAGATTTGTTGTTGGGAGGCACCTAATTAGGCGTGAAGACACCTGTCAGGACCCTCCTATTTGGGAAGAAAGAAGGCCAGAGGGAACGATAGGGGAAATCAGGGTAATAGCTGGCGGGTTTGCTGGGGGAGGAGAGTCCAACTCAATAAAAAAAATCACATGTGAGGCAGATTCACGTAGAAAGAAACTGGCAGATGATGACAGAGAGGCCGGCCAAGCATCACAAGGTAGAACCCCCCAATCAGCTTCTCTGCAGAGGATGCCCGAGGAGTGAATCAGTCGCACGATGACGCACTGGTGGTGACATTAGTCATTTCAAACTACATCACGCATCATATCCATATTGATAATGGAAGCTCGGTAGATATTCTCTACCTCTAGGCCTTCGACTAAATGGGTATCAAATGAGACAAGTTTAATCCTATTCAAACGCCCTTGGTTGGATTCATGGGAGACAGGTTGCTCCCACTAGGAACAGTCAGGTTGTTAGTCATTATCGAGACAGGAGACCGACAGGTCACCAGGGTAGTTGATTTCTTGGTGGTCGATTGCTTCTCTACATACAATGCAATCCTTGGAAGGCTGGCACTGAATTGATTGAGGGAAATCACCTCGACCTACCATTTTTTGATGTGCTTACCAATTAAGGGGGGAGTTAGGGAAGTCAGGGGGGATCAGATGGTGGCCAAAGAATGTTATATGGCCTCACTCAAAGGGAAGCTGGCCTTAAAGGAGACTATGGCAATCGACAGTCTGGAAGTTCGAGAAAAAAGAACCCGGGTGGTGGCAGAACTAGGAGAAGAACTTGAGGATGTTATTCTCGACTCAAACATGCCTGATCGAGTGACCCGGGTGGGGTCAGATCTGCCAGAAGATTTCAAGAGGCAATTGTGAAGCTTCTTCATAAAAAATTGAGACGTGTTAGCCTAAATGCATGAAGACATGCCAAGAATAGACCCCCGACTGGCTGTATATCAGCTAAATGTGAATCCGGCCTTAAGGCCCGTCAAGTAGAAGAAGAGAAACTTTGCTTTAGAAAGAAATCAGGTAATCGCAAAGGGTAGAGAAATTACTAAAAGCCCACTTTATAAGGGAGGTCCACTATCCCAACTGGTTGGAAAATGTAGTTATGGTCTGAAAGCTAAACGGGAAGTAGCGTATGTGTGTTGACTTCACCAATCTCAACAAAGCATGCCTTAAAGATAACTTTATGCTCCCGAGGATCGACACTCTGGTGGACTCGATGGCTAGCCACCAAACCCTTAGCTTCATGGACGCGTTCTCAAGGTACAACTAGGTAAAGATGTATGAGTCTGACCAAGAGAAAATGAATTTTATCACCGACCGAGGGTTGTACTGTTAGGTCATGCCCTTTAAGCTGAAGAACGCAAGAGCAACCTACCAAAGACTAGTCAACAAGATTTTCAAAAACCAAATTGGGAGGAACGTCGAAGTGTATGTGGACGACATGCTAATGAAAAGCCTCATAGCTGAGTAACATCTGTCGGATTTGAGCGAGATGTTCTAGACTCTGAGGAAGCACAAGATGAAGCTCAACCCTGACAAGTGTGCCTTCAAAGTAGTGGCTGGGAAGTTCCTCGACTTCATGGTTTTCCAATGGGGGATAGAGGTGAATCCCGAGAAGGTGAAGGCCATAATCGGCATGCAACCACCGAGGAACACAAAAGATGTGCAACGGTTGGCTGGGAAGGTAGCAACTTTGAGTAGATTCACATCCCGGGCCACATACAAGTGCTTTCCTTTTTTTGCCTACTAAAAATGCATTCTGCTAGGACAAAGAATGCGACAAGGCCTTCAAAGAGCTTAAGGATCACCTCGGTTGCCTGTCATTGATCAATTAATCGAAGTAGGGCGAGGTGCTTTACTTGTACTTGTCGGTATCAGAAATGACGGTTAGTTCAATTTTAATCAGGGAAACGGGTGAGATATAAGCGCTAGTGTATTCAGAGGGGCAGAAGAAAGATAACCGAGGGATGAGAAGATGTTGTTCGCACTGGTCGTCACGGCCTGATGACTAAAGAATTATTTTCAGGCCCACACCATCTGGGTGCTCACTGATCGACCACTCAAAACCATACTGCACAAGTCGGAGACCTCCGGGAGACTAGTTAAGTGGTCAGTAGAGCTGAGTGAGTTCGACATCGAATACCACCCCAGGGAGCTATCAAGAGTCAAGCAGTGGTGGACTTCATCGCTAAGTATACTCAAGTGCCGAAGGAGGAGTCTAAAATGCTAGAGGAACAGCGAGAGAGGGAAGAGCAAGTCAGGCAGAGTGGATTATACACATTGATGGCTCCTCCACCAATAACGCGTCCGGGGGAGGGGTCATCTTGGTCATGTCAGAGGGAAACGAGCTCAAATATGCCATCAGATTAGGTTTAAGGCAACCAACAATGAGGCCGAGTATGAAGCAATGCTCACAAGGCTATGCCTACCCGCGCACTTGGAGCCAAGTGGGTCAGGGTCAACAATGACTTTGGGCTTGTGGTAGGGCAAGTACAAGGGGAGTATGAGGTAAAGGATGGGTGGATGAAATGGTACCTTGCCATGATCGTGAAAGAGAAATCCCAATTCAGGCATTTTACCATACAACGGGTTCCGCAAGAACAGAATAAACAAGCCGACAGGTTGGCCAGACTCGCATCATCTACCATTGAAAGTCTTAACCCTGGGATCTTTGTTGAGCATCTACCTAAGCCAAGTATCAAGGCAGAAGAAGATAAGGAAGTTAACATGGCCAGCCTCAAGCCCGAATAGGTCAACTAGATCATAAAGTATCTGAAGAATGATGAATTTCTTGAGGAAAAGGAAGAGCGAGAAAAGTGAAAATACGGGCGAGTTGATATCTCTTTCTCGGTGACACCCTCTATAAGAGAAGTTTCATCTCCCCTACTCAGATGCTTATCCGAAGAAGAGGCTAGCTATGTACTCTGAGAAATACAAAAAAGGAATATGTGGGAACCACTCAGGGGGTAGGACAATGGCCCACAAAGCCATTAGGATAGGATACTATTGACCCTCTATGTAAAATGATGCAGGTCTGCTCACCCAAAAGTGTGACAAGTGTCAGAGATTCGCTAACGTCCCCAAGAAGCTTGTAGAAGAGTTAGTCCTGATAGCCGGACCCTAGACATTTTTCCAATGGAGAATCGACATTGCTGGACCACTACCCTGGGGAAAAGGATAGATGAGGTTCCTAGTAGTGGCCATCGATTATTTCACCAAGTGGGTGGAGGTTGAACCCCTGAAAAAAATCACTGAGAAAAACATCTACGACTTCAGCTAGAAGTCAATCATCTGCCGGTTTGAGATTCCCCGAGTTATCATCACAAATAAATGGAAAGCAATTCGACAATGCCCGATACCAAGAATTTTATGCAAAACTCGGGATTAAGAATCGCTTCTCTTCCCTAGCTCACCCCCAGGCCAACAACTAAGTGAAAGTCACCAACAAGACACTTTTGGGTATAATAAAAAAAAGGCTCAAGGACTTCAAAGGCCTTTGGTCCAAGGATCCTTTGGGCATACCGCACCACGGTAAAGACTCTCACAGGGGAAACGCTGTTCCTACTGGTGTTTGGAACCGAGGCGGTGACACCTGTCGAGATTGGAATGGCCACACACAGAACAATAAACTTTGACTCAGGGAAGAACGAAGAAGGCCTCAAGGACAATCTTGACTTGATGGAAGAGAGAAGGGATGAGGCTACACTTCGGACGACCGCCTACAAGTAAAGAATGACCAAGTATTATAACTCACGAGTCAAGGCAAGAAGATTCATAGTCAAAGATTTGGTGCTCAGAAAGGTGAGCCTGGCTACACAAGACCCGACAAAGAAAAAGCTGAGACCAAAATGGGAAGAACCTTACTGGGTAATACACTGCAATAGGCCTAGGACCTACCACCTCGAGATAATGAAGGGGAGCCCCTGCCACGACCATGGAATGTAGAGCATTTGAGAAAATATTATTAATGAAGTTGATGGTTATGACTCTAACCAATGAAATGTTCTTACTCTACAGGGTCAGGAAAATTTTTAGGTCCCCGTGCCTAGGTTACAAGATTAACCCTCAGGTCACTACAAGAATGGCCCGTCCTTCCAAGCCCTCATGCCTCGTGCCTGGGTTACAAGATTAACCATCAGTTTACAAGATTGACCTCAGACCACAAGAATGGCTCATCCTTCCAAGCCCTCGCACCTCATGCCCAGGCTACAAGACTAGCCCTCGGGTTATAAGATTAACCCTCATGTCATAAAGTTAACCCTAGGTCACAAGATTGATCCCGAGTCACGAGATCGACCCATCCTTCAAGGGAAAGAGAACAAAACAAAGAGAAGCCTCACAAACTAGTAAAAGCAAAGAGGCCCTAGGCACATTAGGACGAGCATATCACAACTAAAATTTGTCCCCTGATATCAAGTAAGTACAACTACACCCTCTCGCACATAAATTAAATTTAAATAAGAGTTGAAGAGTACCCGGGGGCATTGCTAAGGAAAGGTCCCTTCAAGGGGGAATGGCTCAAGTCCAAAAAGAATGCTACCAGGAACCCTTATTCACCCAAAACCATGAGAGACCAGGTGGGCCTTCTCCCTCATTTGTGTTTAAGGGCAAAACACCAGTTAGTTGAGACCGTAATATCCCCGAGATGCATCTACACTTAGAAAAATTCAGTTGTCATTACTTACTTCTACTCGTCGTTAAAATATTAACCCCGGGGCATACCCATACTTAGAAAAATTTTACATTGTCCACCCTCACTTAGTTAAAAGTTAATTACCCCAAGATGCACTCATTCTTAAAAAAAATTGGAAACTATTCCTACTCTCTTAGGATCCCCTATCCCGGCCTACCTAGATACGTATGGGAAACGCGAGAAGAAATTACCATGACACTTATCCAAACTTAGAAAAATTTAAAGAGAAAGATTGCAGCTAGGATAAAATACACATAGACGGGGGCACAAGAAAATTTTTATTTACATAGTAAGAGGTTACACAAAAAATAAAAAACAACAATGACAAAGAAAATACAATTACGCTTGGGGGTTGCCATCTCCCAAGGAGACTTCTCCCTGGACAACTTCTCCTGAGGAAGCAACCCCTATTTCCTTGACATCTCCTTCTCCTCCTTCTCCTTGGTCAGCTCCTTCCTACCCCTCCTCGGCCTCTGCCTCCCCCTCATCAGGAATAATAGAGGCAAAGTTATAATCAGGGAATGCCTCGGTCACCAGGTCCTAGAAGTTCTCGAACCCTTCTAGGAAGCACCTGACCTTGACGATCTCAAAGGCGTCTGAGGCCAAGTATTTGGCCATGGCCGCCTTCAAGGCCCCTTCAACGATCCTCTTCCTCTCTACCTCGGCCTTGATGTATACCATGGCCCTAGCCACCTTCTTGTTCACCACCACCTCGAGGGTTGCAGCAAACGTGTCCTCGCCCGCGATGCAGCAATTCCTCTCGGTCCTAAGCTCCTCTCTCGCCCGGGTAATCTCCCTCTCGGCCGCCTGTAAATGTGTCATTAAATCTTCAATATGGGTCTCGTTCTCCATAACCCGGGTGGCCATGCTGGCATTGGAACACTAGGCCTATTTGACCTTGTCCTCGAGGGCACAGATCTGGGCCTTGGTGCTCTCTTGAGTGGCCTTAAGTTCGCTCTAAGCCTGGGCGAGGGGGTTTTGGGAGTCACCCCAGACCTGCCTGCTGAACTTGAACCTTTGGATAGAGGTCCCCATCAGAGCCACGGTCTAGAAAAATATATATCAAAATAGAGTTGGGTTAGTATAGAAACAATGAAAAAAGAACAAACAAACAAAAACAACAAATGAAAAACAAAGGAGAAGAACTTTTTACCTTAGTTGCGTAATGCATCATGTCTTGATGCAAGGTGAAAGGGGAGATGTTCTTCCTTAAATACTTAAGATCCTCAAGGGGAATGCCCCCGAAGAGATAGTCCCTCCTGAGACTCAGCTTTGACAACCAAGAAGTAGGCCCTGCTGAAGATTCACCAATCTCTGGGACTGAGGAAGAAGGCACCCATGAATCGGCCGCATCAGTGGAAGGCGCCACATGGGTAGAAGGAGTTGTTGCCACTATCGGTGATGGTGGGGTGAGGGCCTCGATGACTATGGTAGGAATGATAGTGGCAAGAGTGACCTCGTGAGAATCTACCGCTTGGCCCTCAGTGGCAGGGGTTGGAGGAGACCCGACTGTTTCCTCCTCCAAATCTATGACTGGGATGTCGGCAGTGAAAGCGGGAAAAGGTGTTGAATGGGTGGCCTGAGTTGGTGCCACCTCGGGGGTGACCTGGGGGGATCGAGCCTCAGATGGCCCCCTGGGGATAAGATGTTGCTTCCTCTTCTTGGAGGACACGGATGCCACTGCCTAGCCAACTGCTCTGGCCTCCCAGGATTTTGCTTCTCTGGCTTCTTAGGCTTGAGCTAGGAATTTTTGTTTGTCTTCATTGCTACACAAAAAGTAGACCCGAGGTTAGAAATTAATCAAACGAAAAGATAGAAAGGGGCATGAGAGATATGAAAGAAGGGTGAGTTACCCGGGTTTGGACCGAACCCACACTGATATAATCGCTCAGGTGTGACTAGGTCGAGGAAGGCGTGGGACGGGTAGTTAACGATGTCCCAGATACGAGCTTCCTCCTCAGGGGTTAACTCGTCTACTTCATAAACTAACACAAATAAGGGAGAGAAACACATAAGGTAATAGATAAAACAAAGAGACTTAAATAATAACAAAAAACATTATTATTATTGAAAGATGAAAAATGACAAATCACGACTCACATACTGGGTTGACGGCCAATGCCCAACCCTGGTTAAACTTTACAATGGGGACCT
Organism: Platanus orientalis; assembly: GCA_025762735.1. NCBI lineage: Eukaryota > Viridiplantae > Streptophyta > Magnoliopsida > Proteales > Platanaceae > Platanus > Platanus orientalis. The sequence continues at coordinate 4,405 of JAOXJP010124184.1, read as the reverse complement.
CCCCTGGGGGATACTCCCAGCCTTCACCAGAAATGAAAAAATATCAACTCCACCTGATGTTGGAGCTCGGGAGCTCAGTTACCAAGGTCGTAGTCGGGTCCCGACTAGCAAAAAAAACCACCCTAACTCTTGCTCTTTTGGGCAGTAGCAATGAAAGAACTCATTGAGGGTGAGGTGGGACTCCTCCTTCAAGGCAATCTCCTATAGGATCATGCATCTTATGGTTATCCGTCAGGCATTAGGCATTAGTTGCCCTAGTGCTAGTCTAAGACAGAATAGCAGTTCCCTAAAAAATAAGGGAACCGAAAACCTAAGACCCGCTATAAGGGTCTGCTCGTACAACATTATACTACTGGCAGGGGCTTTAAAAGCTCGGGTGTCCCCAAGGGCAGAAAGGACAACTTCCTTGGGGATAAGATAAGTGGAATAATACTGAGTCAGGGTTCATACCCCTAACTTAGAACCATAGCTGGCTATAGGGAAATCTTGCTCAGGAGCAATCTCCCCCGCTTCCTCCTGGGCATTAGATGGAGCTGGCTTGGTGGCCTGCTCCGTGGGGTTCTGTCGGACCTCTGATAGGTCATTAGTTCTGTTGACCATCCGGTCAACAGTTTCCCGATACACCATTGAATAAAATTGAAAAAAATTAAGATTTACGGGAAAAGAAATATAGGAAGAAACACAGATATGCTGGAAAGAAAGAGAATGCTAGAAAATACAAACAAGAAAGAAAACAAACTAATTGACGAATGTGCACAACAACGGATGACGGAAAAAAGCTATGGCGAACTAAAACACAAATTACAAAGCAAAAATAGAGTACCTGGGAAGAGGACAAATTGGAGAAAAGCTCTAGAGAAAGTGGAGAATGGATGCCCGAAGGTAGGAAGATTGTCGGAGACGACTAAGAAGGAAGCCTGAAAATGCAGTAGGTGTTGAAAATGGAGACAACTACATGCTGGGATGCGAAAAACTCGCCAGAAATTGCCCAAAATAAAAGGAGGAGGTGCAAGAGATAGGAAGCAAAGATAAAGAAAAGCCAAACTGTGTGTCAAATGAGAGATTTATAGGCAACCCCAAGTATCATTGACCCTACACATGTCACACATCTACAAGACAACGAATTTAACCCAGGAAACAAGGTGACACGTAAATCTTGAAATCTTTAAGAGATTTAAACACGACTGTCCAATGACCTAAGGATTCGAAGAGACATGATGCTTGACATGACTCGTAACCGGCACCAACACGCCCCTCGGTTATCATAGCCCATTAAATGTGAGACTATCATTAGCACCTATCCCCATTCAATGTCACCCCGATAATTAAAACGGTGTCCTGCGTGCACCGAAATAAACAGTAATGACCTCAAACAGTTTGCATTCCCAAGCCACGTAACTCTCGACACGGGAATGAGGGGGAAACTGATTGAGAAATATATCGAGGCCCCTATAAACTGACTCCAATAAACCAATCGAGTCCTGACTCTAGCGGAATTGACCTAAAGAATTCCTGAGGAGACCACCTAGGGAACCTTCGGAGATCCCCGACCCAAAAAATGCCGAGGCCATCGGTGAAATGACTAACTACCGAGCATTTAGGCACGACCCAATAACATCTAGTTACTTGTCCAACCCCTTGGTACCCAACCCCCCAAGTATTCCAAAAATAGTCCCGAGCAGTTGCTTGGATCACTCGACACCAAAAGACTAGTTGTAACCTTGAGGCACTCGGTATCAGAGAATCGCTAACAAGCTAAAGATATAAAAACCTCGACTAACTCGCTTAAAGATAAGCACAACCTAGAAATAGTTATTAGGAGAGAATATTCTCTACAACTGGCCTTACACATTGAGAAAGTGACAGAGAGAGTAGGGAAAGACGCATCAAAGAACAAGTGGGAAAACGACAAACGAGATCTCATTTGATACGCCATTACTCAAGCCTATAAGTATGGGTAACGACTCATTTTTTAGGTATGAGACAACAAAAACCCTAATTGATAAAGCTTTTCTTCTACATTTCTCTTGTCACCTGACTTGACCATCGGAGAGCTAGAGGCCGGCCCCCTGCTGATGCGTAGCTTCTTGACTTTTTTTTTGTGCAACATTTACTCCGCCAAGTACCTGGGTCAACCATGGGACCATCTAACTGGTGTAAAGGTATCCATAAATCGATACACCATCAGTTTACATATAAATCACTTAGAATGGCCAAAGCTAAACTATTTGCTTAGCGTAGGGTGGGCAAGGCCCATTTGCTGGGTTGCATTTTTTAATTGAGGTAGCAAATGTAAAGAGTGACAATGCAAACCTTTGAACTGGTTGATATTTAGAGTAGTAAATGTGAGGAGATTGCCTTCAATTTTTACGTTGAATAAATTGCAAACATGAATGATGGGATATACTGTCATGGCCATATTTTTCTCTTTGTTAAAACCGTGCGGCACCTTGACCATCACCCAGCCAAGGTTAACCTTTCAGCCATTTAAGTCCTTCAACTGACCTGTCGGCATGCCCCATGTGCACTAACTACTCAACCACTTCGGTGCCCAGGCCGTGTTATTGAAGCGTGTCTCAAACGACCTCGGAGTCCTCCACGCTCCGCCTATAAGCCCACTGAAGGTCATGACACCTTACCCGCGCACCATGCCTTTCCACGCAAGACCTCACCCTTAAGTCTTGCCATGCCATCACCGTGGCTGTCCAAGACCAAGCCAAGATTTTGTTCAGCACAAGGACAAGGCACACCCGAGCACACCAAGGCAACAAGATAGCCTACTCGGCTCCCCACGGGTCGCCACTATTGCATAGCGTATGCTAGTAACATCCGTATAGGTGAACTTTCACCCTTAGGTGAATGCGTAGTGTTGCCCCACTAGAAGGGAACATCACTGAGTATAGAAAATCATATTGTACCTATTTACAAGAATGCCACCATGCCACATGTTAGGCCACTTGTGCCTTATGCCTCAACATGTCCGTGACATCCTCCCCCACTTGTCTAGTTGACGCCCTCATCAACACACTCACAACAAGTGCTAATTTTGGCTTGCACACCTCTCCCTTACCTTGACCACTTCTAATCAACGCCTAGTACCAAACTGAACTCGGCTAGGATCCTCTCTACATGACCTACCATGGTCTTCCCCCATGCACACCAAGTGATAACTTTAGCTTGCACACTTCTCCTCTACCTCGACCACTATTGATCAACGCCCAGTACCAAACTAAACTCAGCGAGGATCCTCTATATGCCCCCTACTCAATGACCAACCCTGGTCTCCAAGACACTCCACGTGCCACTCTGTGCAATTTGTCACATAGAAACTCACCAATGTACATTGTCCATCGTATACGTGCACGTTCTATTGTGCACCCTAGTCCACTGAATCTTAGCATCTGTAGCTTCAAACATCCTTTGAACATGGCTCAGCCAGCGAATAGACCCAGCCCAAGCTCCGCTCTGCCCTAGATATCAGCCCAACTTCGCCTTACCCCAAGGTAGGATCCTCAGACCGCTTCGTGGACCTTGCAACCAAATGCTTAGCTCTCCAAAACCAAGATGTGACTCAGTTCGTTGAGCCATGGGTCTCTCCCCCGAGATCCCTACCCATGCACCTCTCAACGTGTGGCTCACAAGCCAACCGCAATCCATCACAGCATGGTTCTCCCTTCCATCGGAACTCATCCAATGTGAACTTATCTTCTTTTCAACTCGTTCACTCCAAACTACCCTTGATTTTGACTCACAGGCTTTCATGTAATCCCATTCCTACTACGGCCCCCTACAAGTCCAACCAAGTTGCATCCTAGCAACCAAGAACCTTGTCCGTTGCTCGAAACCACCTTGCACTATTCATCGTGCAATGCCTCCTCTAAGGACTTCCCACTGATCTACTTCCTGATCTGACTTGTAAGCTTTCGTGCAGTCCCGTTCCTACTACAACTACCTACATGTCAAACCGAGTTACTTCTCACTCAGCTCTACACTGTCAATATGGCAATCAACCCACACTGACCTGCATTCGATCCATAGGTCTTCTGACCTTTCCATGTCATGGGGCTCAGTTAGTTGAGCTCCCTTCACTGTGGCCAACACCCCTTCTCTAGTGCTCTAAGACAAACCTTGTCCACCTCTATAAACTATGTCAATGTAGCCTTGGTCTTCCATACCTCATTTATGAGGTTTCCACTGATTTTGCTCTAACAATGTTCTTCACCTTGTGTGGCATACTGACTCTCATCTGTATGAACCCTAACACTCAACCGGCCAAGATAACAAAGCTCTCATCTGAACTCTGCCCACACTAGTACCTTGAATAAACAACCTCAGTCATGGCACACCTGCACCTGTCATTGCTTCCTCTGCACACACTGGTTTAAGTGCTCCCCCACTTAAGCTT
>JAOXJP010124173.1:0-13772 GCA_025762735.1 Platanus orientalis | reverse complement strand
TCTCTCTCTCTCTCTCTCTCTCTCTCTCTCTCTCTCTCTCTCTCTCTCTCTCTCTCTCTCTCTCTCTCTCTGTGTGACTACGGGGAAAGGGTTTGAAATTGAAGGAGGTTTCTTAGTTGAGGGTGAAATGAAAAGGAAGGGGTATATGTGTCAAACAAAAAAACAATGTAATCATGTCATAATACAGTCGAGGGCCTATAATGTAGAGCTTCCAATGAACCAAGATAGCTTGGAGCCCGGCTCATCATGAGTTGAGTTTGAGCCTTGTTTCAAGTTTGCAGAGCTAAGCCCTAGCCTCCAATTGATCTCATTTAGCTAAGTGAGCCTAAGCCAAGCTGCACTTGGCTTGGTTTGCTAAAAGCTCAGCTTATTAAGAGTCTTTTATATATATATATATATTTGTAACACCAAATTCATTGCTCTCAGAGAGGATTGAAAATTAATATTCAAATTACCCAACCCTTCAAAGGCTGGTTTACTATTTTGGTAGGGGAACTGTTACTCCAAACTCCCTTAAGAGAGCTAATTAATTACTGTTATTTTACACAACAAACCTCTGATTTTCTTCTTATTATGCATCTTGTAAATTAAGAAAATGTTTCATAAAATATAAAAGAAAAGATAAGAGGAAGAAGAATATGAAACTTTCACTATTTTATTCAACTCTTTAATTAACAAGGTATGTTCTAAGCTCAAGATAAAGCCTTTACAATCAATCTTACCCAGCTATGGGCATCATTCTTCATGATTCAAGCTCTTCTTGAAAGGAATTTACAAATGTGTAATGACTTTTAGCCTTGTAAAAGAGAGAAGCTTACTGGTTTACAAACTTGGAGAAATCAGAATAGAAAGAGTATGCTTCAACTTGTCTTGAACTTTAAAGAAAGAGATATTGTAAACTTAATACTTGTATGCAAGAGTGCAAAGAATGCTACATTCGTCTGGATTGCTAGTTTATATAGAAGTAGACGAATGGAGTTAGAGTCCATGTCGAAAACAATTTCTTGTTGCATTAAGAGTCCTCTTTGGTCTGAGAATGTATAGTCCCTTAAACTTGTGCATACTAGGGACTCTTTTGTGCGACTTTGTGTTTCCATTAGACTTCTAGATGTCATAGGAATCCATTGATGTCATTGCTGTACAAAATAACCTCCAAAGTTTGAGTTGGAATCAAACTTGGGTTTTCTGGTTCCGTGGCCTGCAACTTCTATTTCACCCACGGTGACTTACCATTCTGCGACTATGCGGTGACTTATTGGGCATGGCGACTTGTCAATTAGCACGACTTGTGAATTGTAGGCAACTGCCACCTAGCAATGACTACTAGGGGAATTTTGGTAATTTATCCATCACAACATTTTCCTGTGTCTACAGTTTCTCCCTAAAAAAGCATGCTATAACGCGAATAGCGTGGCACATTTTTTGAGATCATGTATTACACCTGTGATTGGTGCAATACATCTTTCAAAATTTATTTATAAAATTACAGTTGTACCCTCACTAGTTGGCTACTGAAAAGATAGATATACTTGCTAATTTAGGTAGGTATTTTGGTTTCTTAAGTGATTAGACCAAAATACCCCTACAAGTATTAAAGGTTTGTCTTCTTCTTCCTTAGGTATTTTTCAGCCATTTACAGAGACTGTGAACCTCCTTGTAAAGCTCCTTTCCACTATTCTTCGTGCTCAGAGACATTGGACGTCAACTTCAAATCCATCAGCTCGCTTGCCTCGCATTTGCGAACTCATCGACACCATTTTCTTGTTATTTCATCCATAAACTTCAAAGTTCTTAAGCTTCTTTAAAACTAAAACCCTCTCTTGATCTTTAGTGAGTTTCAAGCCTTGAACCAAAAATTCAATAAAAAAGGAAGCTTCAACTTGCAAAAATGAGCATTTTGACATAAATTGTGTGAAGGGTCAAGATTTGGGACTTCTACAACCATGAACACATTCAAGTTCTTCGGTCATCATCTTTGACTATGGCTAGAACATTTGACAACTCATTTGTCGCACTAGGGCTTGGACCCACGACTTCTAGCAAATGGGTCGCAACTAGCACTCCCTACGTTAGTTGCGGGTTAAGATTCCTTCGTCTAGTCGCACACTCCTTGTGTCAGTCGCAAGATGATGCGCATGACTGTGATACCTTAGTCGCTTTATATACAGTCACAGGGGAGATACTGCCAAAATTTTCCCACAACTATAAGCCTTAGTCGCATGCCTTTTAAGGCTTATCGCAGCTATATTATGTCAACAACTAGAAAATTAGCTACAATTATGATAGGTGGTACGACTATTATTTATCAATCACACGCTTATAGGTCTGACCACTATTTCTAGTTAGTCGCACCATGTGACCCCCCACGACTGAGTTCTCATACTTAGCCAAATTTTGTGATTTTTCCTTTTGTAACTCATGTTGCTAATCGTTCTTCATTATTTGTTTATGCAGCATGATGGAAGTAAACTTCTACGTGTAGTAGCTACAAGGGTATTAAATAGAAGGCAAGGAGGAAATGGCATGCAAGCTCAAGAGGAGCTTAAATGGGTTAAAGCAAGCCCCAAGGCCATGGTACCTCAAGTCTTACAAGTTTATATTAGAGAATAGGTATAGGAGATGCCATGCAACTATTGTTGTTATCACAAAACCTTTAATGATAGGTATGTTATTTTACTTTTGTACATAGATGATATGCCTGTAGCAGGTTCAAGCTTACATGAGATAAACAACTTGAAGAAGTAGTTGTCAAAGGAGTTTGAGATGAAGGACTTCAGAGAAGCTAAACAAATTCTTAGAATAAGAATCACAAGAGAGGAAGAACCATGAGTTAAGGTTGTCTCAAGCAAAGTATGTTGAAAAGGTGTTTAGCATATTCAACATGCAGGATGCAAAGCCAGCTTGTACCCCACTAGCTAGTCATTTTAGAATCTCTAAGGAAGATTCTTCTAAAACTGAAAATGAGAAGGATTATATGTTTAGGGTTCTATATGCTTCAGCGGTGGGTAGCTTGATATATGTCATAGTCAGTAATAGACAGAATATAGCTCAAGCATGAGAAGTTATAAACAAATTCATGAACAAATTTGGATTGATGCATTGGGAAGTGATTAATTAGGTCTTAAGGTACTTAAGATAACACGGCTTTAAGTTTTTGAGGGGAGAAAATACAACTACAAGGTTATGTAGACTCAGACTTGTCAGGAGATAATGATAAAAGAATAAGTACAATAGGGTATGTGTTTACCTTGGGGAGACACAGTAGTCGATTGGGTGTCTCAATTATAGAAGATAGTTATGTTTTCCTCAACAAAAGTGGAATACATTGCAACAACAAACGATAGCAAAGAATTGATTTGGTTGAAAAACCTGATGGAGGAGTTGGGAAAGAAGTAGGAGAACAAGAAGTTATTCAATGAAAACCAAAGCATTAATCATCCTACAAGAAACTCAACATTTCATGCTAGAACAAAGCACATTGATAGGAGATATCACTTCATAAGATCTCTCTTGGAAGAACAAGTATTAGGGTTGAAGAATATCCATATGGATGATAATCCAACAGACATACTTACCAAGGTGGTGACAATTCAGAAACTGGAGCTTTGCAAAGCTTCATTTGGTCTTCATGAGCGGAGATGAAGATGTTGAGCTATAAGAGATTCATAGAGAGGAAAAGGTCTCATCGTAGGTATAAAAGCTAGACAATGGGAATAGAGCATCAATCTCTAAGTGAGAGATTGTTGGGTGGAGTCTGATGCAAACTGGAGGTGAAAAAAACCATAAAATTGAGTTCCAATAATGTCAGATTAATCCAGCCAACTAGTGGGTCAATCCAGATATGCTCAAGAATATCAAGCCTATAGACGATGGCACCAGAGAAGTGTCAAATCGATCTGAGACCTGGATCGATCTGACTGGTTAACAGATCGATCTGATGACGATGAGAGCAAATTGGAAAGTTCCATGAAACATTGAGAATCCCTAGTTTCATGGGTGATGAACTTGGTTGATGTATATAAGGTCTCTAAGGTTGTCTGGGGTTAATTTTAAGGTTAAAGAAAGAGATGAATATTGTGGTTTATGAGAGATTAAGAGATAACTCTTGTAATTTTTCCTAAATAATGAAGCTTTCCTTGCAGCTCTATAGTTTTTTCCCTAACTTGAGGTTTTCCATGTAATCCTGTGCTCTTCTAGTGTGCTTGTGATTTTATTGTTTTGTTTTGATTATTATTGTTTTTTGTTTGATTTAATTGGTAGGCTTTTGGCTTGACCCCCAACATGCTAATCAATGTTTGACATTCTAAAGGGTTTAAGATCCGTTGTTTCTAACCAAGTTCAAATTTGGGTTTTGAATGAGATGAGAATTTTGTTACATGTTTTTACCCTTTCCCACTTCTGCTTCAGTTGATGTCTATAGACATCATTTGATATCTACAACAACCGAAAAAAAATGTTGGTATGAAACCCATGTTTGACATAAGAGATGTGACTCCACAAAACTTGTCTAATTTGTCTACACCTCTGACTCAAATCCAAGAAGTATGACAAATGTTATCCACTCTCCCGAACCTAGCTCTTTAGGCTTGCTCTTAATACAATTCATATGCCATTGAGGACCTAAGGTAGAGTGGGAATTGAATGTTGTAATTTTCCCCGACACCACCTTCTAACCAGTGACTAATTGGTCCCTTATAGATGAACTCCGCAAAAGCACACGACAACTATTGTACACTCGTCCCCATAGGCTTCCATCATTGCAGCCTTAGCTTAGGCAATGCTTGAAGCCTTTGAGGGAGAGTGAGCAAGGGGTGCCTTGGTCAGATACCACACCTCATGAGCAAGCCATGACTTTCTTTGTTGGCCTGACTGACTCATGAGTGAAGCAAAGACATTTTTATAGAGCACAACACGTGATAAAATGTTAAAGGAAAAAAAAAAAAAAGTGAATAGGTGTGGGACTTCCATAACTTGGGCACTTTGATATCAATGGCAGAACCAGATCCATTTGACCCCACAAGATTAATTATTAAGGTTGGCTCTGGAGAGACTTGGCAGAGCAATTCTCTTTTAACAAGAATAAAGCAGCTTTAGGCATCTTAAGCCTAAGCAAGGAAATTCTCATTTGACATTCCCCAAGCTCCCTACTTTTTATTAGCTTCCATTATCTCACCTCATGGCATATTATAGATCGGAATATGAGATTTCTTAATTCAATCACAACTTTTTTGGGCATTTTAATGGACTAACTTGTGATTGAATGGTATCATATATGGGTCCCAACTTATGTGCTTGTATTCTAAAGGTCGCAGTTGAACACCAAAATACATAGAACTTAGTCGAATCACAATGCTTTACATGTACTACTTAAACAGTCCAACCAAATTAATGTAGTAATGTACTATTGAACTTTAACATAATTCCCTTTTCCGTAATAGTTGAGGCTTTAATTGCTCTTCAGGCCTTCCTTTTGAAGATCACAGTTCAATGGCCTTAAATTGGGAATTAGAATGTATAGACTACCAAAAAATTGGTGGAATATACCAAAAAATAAAGAAAGAAGAAAGAAGAAAATGAGGAATGTATGTTTTAAGGCACAAAGCTAATAGAGAATGGGCAAGTCCTTAAAAGGCATTGTGCCCATTACACCATATGGATTCAATTTTATACTATAGGACCCACTAGACAAAAATGCATGCCAATTAGATGTCTAAATTATCTGACTAACCGGCCAAGTTATGGAATACCATATACTTTTCAATGACCCTTCAAAATCAAGCAACTAATCAGACATTTAGCATCATATAGTCGTTGCGATTTTGTGTTATCCTCTAATAAGTGGCACATCACATAGATAATATGGATCAATGCAACATATCACTTGGATAGGTCCCACATTAAGTTTGACCCAAACATCTCAAGTAGGGTTTGAGTTCCCAACTTTCATGATCTAAAAGGACAGTCCTAGAACCTCCTACCACTAAGGGGTCTAGGGAAGGTCAAATGTATGCAGCCTTACCCTGCAAACAACAAAGAGGCTGTTTCCATGACTCGAATCCGTGACGTCCAAATCACAATGGAGCAACTATTTTTTTGGACCATTTTCTAGATTCAGTCTGCAGTCCATTAAGTTCCCCAAACTTGGCACAAAGCCCACTTATTTGAATTAGGTTGAGTTCAGGGTAGTGAGTTAAGCTAAGTTCTGGGTCAGGCCAAGAATGGGTTAGTTAAAGCTCAAGCTGAGTATGGACTGGATTGTGTCCCACTTCTAGTGTGTCTCATTCCAATGCCCTTGCCAAATAGATTGACTATCATTCATTGACTTACTGATCAGATCACCATCCAATGGATACCTTGGAGATAACAGATTAGCAAAACTAGGGATGCATAGGCCACAAGGGATGAAAATTCTTAATCAATCTGGACAATCCCATTTGATTTTCTTTTCGATGGTTTTAGTGGAGTCAACCTTAAAATCGAGGAGCTAACCGAAATTTTCTAGCAACTTGGGTTGTCAGCGTGAAAACATGGATTCGAGTTCAGTAAGCAGTCATTTTGTGTAAAAAGGCTAAAGGTTAGGTTTGTTTCCCATCCACCCCTCACAACACCCTATAATTACAGCCAACGCTAGATAATGACCTTTAACTACCACTTAGGAGGGTAGTTAAAGTGATTTACACTTTTTGGGAGGTGTTTTCACTTTTCAGCATTGATGTGTCTACCCCTAATGCAGGGTGAAACTTAGTCATTTGTTAAGGGGTCGTATCGCATCGTGTGGGTTTAACTAACCATTCAAAGGGGGATTCGGGTCCTTTGTTTCAAACCTAGTTAAAACCTGGTTCAGGTATGAGATGGGCATTTAGCAACATGATCTCACCCTTCTCCACTTCCCAAGTTTGACTACACAAAGTTATGACAATTGGGATAAACTTGTGGATGGTCTCACATTACGATTTGATTAAAACATTTTCACAAGGGGTTTGTGTCCCACTCTTAATAATCTACATAGAAGACATTTCTTGATCGGATGGTTTAAGTAATTCAACTGTTTATTTGGACCGTTTCCCATACGTTTTTTGACTAGGTAATATAATACAATAGGATAAATCTAGGGTCAACTTAGACTGAGTTGGGATTAGGTACGACAACTTAAAAATTGCCTAAAGTTGGAATGATATCAGGGCTGACACATCAGCATCGAAAAAGTGATCTACGCTTTTTTGGGGATGTTTTTCACTTTTTGGCATTGATGTGTCGGCCCTGATGTCATTCCATCTTTAGCCACTATCTAAGTTGTCCTACCATCTTCAGTGACTCAGACTGCATGAAATTGTTTCTCTATGGCACAATTGCATCCCAATGTTGGAAACCTCTCCTTCCTTGTGTCACTTGATCTCTACAACAACAGTTTGTATGGGTAGCTGCCCGGGGAACTTGGGCATGTCGGTCGCTTGAGACATCTCATTTTGCAATTCAATTAGTTGGATGGAATGATCCTCCCAACTCTATGCCAGCACTAGGAGCTTTAACTCTGTTGAAAATCAGAAGGCATTAAATATGATTAACGTATCTTCCCCTATTTTAATGTTTTCAAAGATTTTTTTTAAAATTTTCTCTCTCTATATATATAGTCCCACAATGAAAATTCACCAAATTCAAATGCACTTTATAAGTAAACACCCTCCCATGTCTTTTGTATTTTGAGAAGAGCCCTCTCTCTCCAAGTTTGTTACGGTGTAGCACACACATGGGCAAGGGCAAGGACTTGGGCGTAAGGGAGTTTGAGGCACACTTTGCATGTACGTGTGCATTGTCACATTAGAGTCATAAATTTCCTTTTCAATGGTACATATCAGATCTTGGATTGATCATGATCAAGTGTGCCCCTTGAGGGAACTTGGTTCGCAAGCAAACCAAGATGAACTATAAAGAACCGAACCTCGTGAAGGAACTGAGTCGCCAAGAGATTGAACCTTGCAAAGGAATTAGACCACGAAGACCCACCTAGTGAAGGATAGGGTCACGAAGGAATTGAACCTCAAGAAGAGCCAAACTGTGAAGGAACCAACTCTCGTAAAGGACCGGACCTCGCGAAGGCCCACTTCATAAAGGCCCACCTCGAAGAATGGGTTTCTTCGTGATTCTTTGTGGATTGGTTCAGAATGATGGTCCTAACATCCATGTCGGTAGTTGGCTCACGAATGGAGGCCCATGTCGCCCAGATTGATGTCCATGAGAAAGTGGACACGTTAGGGGAGTGGGTGAGAGTGACTTCACTTGGAACGTGAGAAGAAAACCAGAGAAGAAAAAGAGAAGGAAAGGAAGAAAGAAAATAGGAGAAAAGAAAAGGAAGAAGAAGGAAAAGAGGCAACTCTTAGAGCCCTTTTCTCACTTCCATTTTTTAACCTTTTGTTCTTCTTGACCCTTGGATCAACACCTCCCTAAAGTTCTTGTTTTGCATCATTCAGTTGTAACACCACCTCATTGAAGTGTGTTCTCTAGAAGAACCTCCACTTCGTTTGATGGTGCAAAAGATGTCTTCTTTACTTGTTTCTCATATATGTTTAATAACTTGTTTAGGGGAGACTGCTGAAATTTTTACAAAATTTGAACAAGTTTTTTATGGATATTCTTGGACACCTGACTTTATAAGGGCAATGAGTTACACGGGGAGGTATCACACGTTTCTATTGGGTACTATAACCCTATGAGAGATAGGAGTTGATTCTGAGCTTAGTTGTATCCTAGAGGTCGCTTGGCATGTTACCTTGCGTGTTTAACTGGGAGGCCTTGACTATCTTCAAGAAATGAAAAAATGGCACCTCTATGACCCGGATCACTCGATTTTAATTTATTAAATTAAATTTACTTGACTTTAAAGTATGTGAACTTAAAGGGACTAATTGGAAATTATTGGATTCATAGATCCAACAAACTCCTATTGCTTGCATACAAAGATTTCAGTGGTGGCATACCAAGAGAAATGGGTATTTTATCCAAGCTCTAGGCATTATTTCTCACTTCTAACAGCTTTTCAAGTACTGTTCTAGCACCTCTCGGAAACATCTCTACTTTATATATCTTGGGTTTGGGTAAGAACGGCCTCCAAGGATCAATTTCTTCTACCATCTTTAAAATCTCATCTCTACAAGCCATAGATCTCTCAATGAATAGATTATCTGATAGCATACCCATGGATATGTGCAACCATCTTCCTCAACTTCAACTACTCTTCCTTTCTTCTAATCTTCTCAAAGACAAGTTCCCACCTAGACTATATGAATGTGGAGAGCTTTAATCAATAGCTCTAGGTAGTAACAACTTCGAAGGTACCATTCCACCTTCCTTAGGTAATATTTCAAGGTTAGAGATACTTGGATTAGAATAAAACAACATTCAAGGCTATATTCCAAATGAGTTAGAACATCTTTTGAATTTGAAAGTCTTAATCTTTGATCAAATTAATCTTACTGAGACAATACCTTAGGCAATTTTTAACATATCCTCTCTACAAAATATTGACCTCGCTCTTAATAGGATTTCAGGGAATCTTCCATCAATTTGGCTTCCTAATTTTGAACAACTTTTTCTCGAGGACAATAACATTGGTCGACATATCCCAATATCTTTATCGAATGCTTTTAAGATTACTAGGTTGGACCTAGGAGGCAACTTATTTACTGGACCAATACCCTCAACTCTAGGGAATTTACAGCTCCTTTGGACCCTCAATTTGGAACATAATCAACTAACCAAAGATCCTGCTAGCCTTGTACTGAGTTTTCTTCCTTCTTTCACAAACTGCCGATTTCTAGAAGTTTTAACTCTAGGTTCTAATCCACTAGATGGATTCCTACCAGATTCCATCAAAAATCTTTCAAGTTTCCTTCAAATTCTTGATGCATATGAAACTCATATAAAGGGTAGCATTCTTAGAGGAATTGGTTCTTTGAGTAACTTGACGCTATTAGTGTTGAGCAACAATAATTTGAATAGAACTATTCCATCAACAATGGGAGGACTAGTGAGGCTGCAAAGATTGTATCTTGATGGTAACAATAGACAAGGATCCAATCCAAATGAGCTATGTGGTTTAAGGTTTTTGGGAGAAATGGCACTTCAAGAAAACAAGTTGTCTAACTCAATACTATAGAAGAGCTAGTTTACAAACTAGTCACCTCTCTATCTCTATCTCTTTTTTTTCTCTCTACTACTAAGAGATAAAGAACAAGAGACAAGACTAGAGGAGAGTGGAGGAATTCTTCATCACTTTCACTTGCACTTTTCTTTTTCAAAACATCTTACAAAGCCTCTATACATAGGCATACAAAGTCTAATGTACAAAACATTTTCACTCGTTCTTTATTGCAATAAACACCAAAAACTCCTCTAAGTTAAGGCTTTTGTTGAGAACAAAAAAGACACATCAATTTAGGAAACCAAAGGCCCTTATTAACTCTATTAGTTAGGAAAAACAAAAAACCTTCTTCCATTTTGATCTGTTGAGCTTCCAACATGCCTCCTTAAATCAAAACATCCTCATGCCAAGCATGTCTCATAGCCTCATGAAAATTTCACCTAATAATGGCTTAGTGGATATATCTGCTACTTGCTCAGTGGTGTGGCAATACTGGAGCTCTATTGTCTTCCACTTCACGTGGTCTCTAAGAAAGTGGAACATAGTGTCAATATGTTTGCTCCTCCCATGTTGCACCGGGTTCTTTGCTAGCTTTATAGCTGATTTGTTATCCATGTAAATCACCGTCGGTTCTTCTTGTGGATGTTTCAGTTTCTTTAAGAGATTCCTTAGTCATAGAGCTTTATAAATAGTAGACGAAGCCGCCACATACTCCACCTCATAGGTAGACAAGACTACAATTCCTTGTTTCTTAGATGTCCAAGAAAAGGTTGTAGAACCAAGATAGAACACATAGTCAGAGTAGTACTTTTCCTCTCATCTAAGGTCACTTCCCTAATCACTGTCTAAATAACCAACTAATTATGCTTCATCACCATAAGCATAGAATAAACCAAGATTTAGAATGCCTTTGATGTACCTTAGCCCATCTCCATCTTTTGACAACTTTATGCCTGTTGCAACTGGGATGTTCACAGGGTTGGAACCATTGATCTTGAATTTCTCTAAGATCTCCCTCATGTACTTCTTTTGGGATATGAAAATTTCATCATGTTGCTGCTTCACTTCAATGCCAAGGAAGTAGGACATCAACCCGTTATCCATCATCTCGAACTTCTTAAACATTGATTACTTAAATTCCTTAAACATTTCACTACTATTTCATGTGTATAATATATCATCAAAATAAAGGCAAATGATTAGAAATTCACCATAATGATTTTTCTTCGTAGATAGCATGCTCATATGGACATTTGGTGTAGCCATTCTGATGAAGATAACTATCGATGGATGCATTCCAAGCTCTTGGTGCTTGCTTTAAGCCATATAATGTCTTTTTTAGGTGGTACACCTTACTTTCTTCTCCTTCCTTTATGAACACGCCATTGATGAAGGCTGACTTGACATAAAGTTGGTATATCTTCCAATTGTGATGAGCAATAAGTGAGATCAATAATCTCACCATATCAAGTTTCGCAACTACTGCAAAAACCTCGTCATAGTCGATGTCGTACTTTTGTCTGTAGCCTATAGCTACTACTCTTACCTTGTACAAATCAACTTCACCTTCTACAGTGTGCTTGATCTTATACACCCACTTGATACCAATAGCCTTTTTGTTTGGTGGAAGTGTGTCAACTCTCAAGTGTCATTCTTTTTTATGGCGTGTATTTCCTCCTCCATTGCCAATCACCAACAATCTTCTTCTGCAGCCTCTTGGAAGGTGAGAGACTCGTGATCAACATATAGGCAAAAAAGATTAGTCTCTCCATCTTCTGTCTACTCATAGATTTTCCTGAGACTTCTCATCTTGATTATGTTTTGATTTATGGAGGATATGCTGCCACTATCTCCCATAGAAGGTGGAGAGCTCCTATGTGCTGAGAATAGTGTGGCAGGCTAAGAAGATGGTGGGGTACTTGTGGAACTTCTATTGAGAGCTCTTTAGGCTCCTTTAACACTTGTTGCTCTTTAGCCTTCTCTTCATCGCTCCAACTCCATGCTCCTTCATCGAAGAAAATGTCTCTACTAACCACAAATTTCTTTGTTAGTGGGTTGTAGAGCTGGTATGTCTTTGACTCTTCGCTATATCTGATGAAGATACACCACAATCATCAAGTTTTTTCCTCTTGGCTTTGGGAACATGGAAATATGCAACACACCCAAAGATTCTTAGGTGTGCGACACTTGGCTTATAGCCACTCCACACCTCTTAAGGTGTCATATTTTTGACACTTTTGGTAGGACATCGTTGAGTAAATAAGTTGAGCATGCCACAACTTCTGCCCATAACTGTTTTGGCAGTCCTTTCTCCTTGAGCATAGTTCTGGTCATATTAACGATTGTACAGTTATTTCTTTTGGCAATCCCATTTTGCTATGGTGTGTAAACAGTAGTGAACTGATGCTTTATGCCTTGTTCCCTATAATACTCATCAAATTATTTTGAGGTGTATTCACCAGCTCAGTTAGAGCTGAGAGTTACGAGCTTGTGACTACTCTGATTTTCAACAAGAACCTTAAAGTTCTTAAATACAGTAAAGGCAACGGATTTTTCTTTAAGAAAATAAACCACAAGTTTTCTGCAAAAGTCATTGATAAAGGTAATAAAGTATCTATTACCCCTAAAGGACATGTGATCTATTGCTCTACATATGCCAGTGTGAACTAGTTGCAATGGTGTCATCACTCTAAGGTTTTTAGCTGGAAAAAGGGAGTCGTGGCTGCTTGGCAAGTATACACCCTTCACAAATGTTGTTCGGTGACTCAATCATAGGTAACCCATGCACCATGCCAAATGAAGATAGTATCTTTAGGCCATTGAAATGTAGATGAACAAAGCGAAGATGCCACTTCTATGTCTCACTTTCCTCGAATCCAAAGAAACACTTCTTGAATTTTATGTAAGATGTAATAGGAACATGCGATTGCTGGTCATTGGAACACGAGCCATAATCCTTCCACGTGCATCTCTCAAAGTGAGAGTAGTCCTCCATATGTATGATGTAGACCTTCTCGAGCAGTTACCCAATGCTTAGGATGTTGGTTTTTTATGTTAGACACATAATAAACATCAGAGATGTACTCTTTCTTACCATCCTTTTGATATATTTTTATCTTTCCTTTGCCTTCAATTAGAAGTTTAGAGGAGTATCCCAAGTTCACATTTCCGCAAACCCTTTTTATGAGTTCTACGAATAGATCTTTCTTCCCACACATGTAATTGCTTGTGCTAGAATCAAAGTACTATGCCTTATATTTTGAACTTGAATCATCATGAGCAAGAAGTAGGGTATAATCACTACCAATATCATTTGTTGCTTCTTCACCATTGTCTTGTTCATTGTCTTTGTGACAACAATCCGACGCATAATGTCGAAACTTGTTGCAGTTGAAGTATTGGATGTTCTTGGTGTTTCCACATCCATGTGTGGATCTTCCTCTTCCCCGGTTGCCTCCTCATCCCCAACGTCTGGAGCTTTGATTTTCCTATTGACTTTGGTCGGGTCATTGGTGAGTTCCACATCCCCTGCCTTTACCATGACCATGTTAGGGCTGGACTTGCCTTGATTATTTAGAGTCAGTTTTGACTCTAGTGTTTGTTCCAATATAGTAGAATTAACACTCTTCTAGAT
>JAOXJP010124162.1:0-13772 GCA_025762735.1 Platanus orientalis | reverse complement strand
GGGGGAAGTGAGAGGTGGGCTTTTGTTTAGTATTTTGAGGGATTGAAGTTTTCAATGGACCAATTATCATTAGGGGATTCACCGACCCTTCTGTTGTTGATGGGACCTTTTGAGAATCTTCTGTGACTAAACAACCGATCTCTCTCTCTTTCATACACATAGTTGATGATGTGATTGATAATGCCTTTCAATATTATATAATGGGGGATCTATGAATCTACCGTGTACTCTAATTATTACCGATTTGAAGTTAAGAACTAATATATAGAAAAAAGAGCATTACTGCTACTCATGACCAGTAAACTAGGTAATGTTGCAAGTTGGTCATGTAAGCCCTTGATTTCTTAATTACTTTAAAAACTGACGCGCATGAACCATTATCAAATAGTTTGTTGTAGATCAGTAGAATTAGGGTGGTCCCACCTCTAGGATCCTATTGTTAGTTGCGAGTCATTGATTGGGCCCAGACAGCACTTCCCCACGTTCATGCATGACAAGCCACTGGAGCCCCACTAGAGAACAAATTTCCACTGGGATTCCCTCTGAGCAACCCTCGAGACCGTGTCTTCCTCAACCAAGTTCCCCAAGAATCAGAAGCATCGTCCCATGTGATGCAGGCCCTTAATAAAATGACTATTATATCAGTTGAGTCATGACCCATGGGCATATATTATAATGCCAACCAACCCTGCCTTGATGCTGACGACGGGTTCCCAACTTTATTATTCAAATCTGGTAACTTAAAGCCATGTTTAAACGCCCCTCGGTCCTTGCCTATGACAACCATGTCAATCTACACGCATGACAGTTTACCTAAGCATCTGACGCAGCACGACGTCACTTGTCCACCGGCAATATCACCAGTAACAACGATCGCGGCCACCCGGACAGCATACATGGTGTGCCACCGTTATATGTCTTAACACAACCCTAGTTCCAAGGTGATGGATGTCCTCCTGAATAGGAAAACCCATCGCTTCGAGCTTGGTTTGCCAGTTTTTTAGGTTGGCCTTCGATCCAACACAGTGCCGAGTTGTTCTCACTTTCTCCAGGCTTTGCTGTGGAGACCCTAGCCGGTAGGGGTTAAACCCTGAAGTACATGCATGTGCAAAATGTAACGGTTGTTTCCCTAGGTAGGCCAACCCTAATTTGGAGGTAAATGTGTTGGACACATCGATAACAAAAGACCCACGAAATATAAAATTTCTTGGGAACTACAAATTCAAGCTTTTCTCCCCCATCTTTGTATGTGATTAAATTAAGGTTATGGATGATAAGCATCGGATTGTGTAGCACGTGACTCTTTTCCATGTGATCTAAGGCTTTACTTCCAATGAGAACTTAAAATCTTTTTGCCTTTGTACGGGGGATCCTTTAGAGATCCCATGCTCCTTTGATTGGAATCAAAGTCCCAAAACCAGTCTGTAACATCTTTTAACTACTCGATCTTCTGTCACGTGGAAATGACTATTATTCATCCATATCACCAGCTTCGGTTTCAGAAAGAAAGGGTCGGAAATAAATGTTTTAAATGGCGTATGGGCATGATAATAAGATGGACTTTTGTATGGCTTGATTGGGTCCACTACGGGCTGGGATTAGGTACGGAAATCTGCTTTTCCTGATGTATTAGAATGGCATCAGGGGGCTGACACATCAGTGCCAAAAAGTGACTTGCACTTTTTGGGGGTGCTTATCACTTTTCAATGCGGAATTGTCCAACCCGTGATGACATCAGGAAAAGCAGATTTTCGTACCGAATATTTTCTGCCACAGGAAGGAGAGGCAGTCATCAACCCAATAGCTTGCAAATGCTCCCAAAAGGATTCAACCCTTAGACCTCGCTCCTGGAGAGGCTATGCCACAAAAATCTTATCTTGGTGAGGTTTTGGCTCCCTTGCCTGAAATTGTGATATTTTTATTTTGGTAAAAGTTATGATTAATGGACAACGATTATTAAGAGTCATGTAGCCAGCAATGCAGTCATTATGGAAACCCATTCAAATAAGATACTTCCAAGGGCATGAGACTCACCTTACAAGGGATCAATACTCAAGAGATCATATCATTTGATCTATGGTATAATTCTTCATTTTTTAGCATACCAGCCATTATTGAATAAAGCAATTAACAATCTCTCCTAAAACCCTAAGGTGATAAGAGAGGGATGAGTTAATATACTTATTATATTTCTACAGTCCCCTCAGGAGGTACATTCTTGGACAATGAATGCGGGGGAACTAGGTGCAAGGCCCGAGAGAATATTTACGTCCACGGGGGATTTGAACTTGCAACCTAAAACTTGCTCTGATGCCATATTGAATAAAGCAATTAACCGTTTCTCCTAAAACCCTAAGGTGATAGGAGAGTGATGAGTTAATATACTTATTATATTTCAACAACATAACTATAAAGGATGTAATTAGGATATTCTTTTACATTTAGAGAGACCAAGAAATTTTGGAAAACCATGGTTTCACTACTCATATTTATTGCATAATACATTCTCTATTGATTGGAGGAATTAATATGAAATATATCAGTAATAAAGGGCCTTTACAATATTTCCTATTCACTATGGTTCATGATAAGAGAACTTAATAGAGTTATAAAGAATAATAAAATTTTCAAAAGTATCTCTTCTATTGCACTAGAATTACAGTGGGAAGCTCTCCTTGCCTTCTCCTTGGGATGATAATCGGGGTTGCCAAAAAGAAAATGGAGCCGCCAATGATCATTTGATGTTTGACTGGATGACATATTAATCAATGTCATATCCACATCTAATTCATTCCATTGTAAGGACTCCAAGGCATGGTCAAACATGAATTTCTAAGATAAGGAGACACCTTACTAAATACACCACAATGGTTACGTAATTATTCCATTGAGTCTTTATTTAACATACAATTATAAAAAATGCCAATAAAGCCTAAATTATGACATGGCAATGAGGAATGTGGGGGAAGGCATGTTCAACATATGGGTCATCATAAGAAAATTAAAAAACTATAATTAATGAACATGGATTTAATGATCTGATAGATCGTCCCTTGATGAGTGATATTCTCTTTAACATTGACACTTAGATATTGGCCTCGCTTGTGCTTTGAAACTGCTAGGCCACTATCCAATATCAACGTATGAAATTGAGATCATCCATAAAAGTTTGAGAATCCATCTTCTTATGATAGCTCATGAAAATAAAATGAACTACCAAGGTGGGAAATAAATAAAAAATTATACAGCGAAGAATAAGCAAGTTAATACATAACTAAAGTGTAAATGTTGGTGGAGGAATAGATAATTCATTTTAACCTAGTGAATGAATTTTTTTCGATAAGTAATAAATTTTGTATTAATTAGGAAACAATATTATACACCTGCACATGTATATTGATTAGCATCATTCATGATTGCTACATGAAGATCAAGAGAGAAATCAATAGGATAAATAATCATTTCATCATTTCCCATTGCATAAGAGGCTAAGAAGTCTGCTCGTTGATTTACTTCTCGCCAAACATGATGGATCATGTACTCTTCAAATGTGGCCAACATGCATGTAATCTTGTCACAAATAGCCATGACTCTCCATGGGAAGGTATATTATGCTGCCTTAGAATCTCCACTGCCAATTTGGAGTCCAATGTGATCATAATTTTATGAATTGCGTGCAATATGCAACTTTGGAATCCTTGCAATAATGCAAAGAATTCTACCTAGAGAACAAGTTGCTTTGTTGTAGTATCAACGTAGGAAAACAAAGGAGTCCCCAAATCATCTCTAACAATATCCCCATAGCCTCCTCTAGATTGGGTAACCAAACCATCACAAGACAATGAAAACAAACTATTGGGTGGCTTTGGCCATGAGCACACTTGTGTCACCCTTTGTGGGCTTTATAGTTCCAAGTTATAACTTGAGAATATATGTCTGTTCAATGGGGTGTCTTCGTCATGTAGAACAAGAGGCCAAACAATGAAGAACCTAAAAAACAATGGCATTGATAATAGTACTATGGTTCTACTTGAATCATCCAAAATGACTCTAAATCCTCTCCCACCAAATATGGTTAAGAGAGGTAGTGAATGCCAATTTCCCGACAAGGGCACACCTAGAGTAACCTTTGAATAAAAATTTTACCCATTTGTATTCAGCCATAAATAATCGAGACTCCTTCATGTAGTGTGTAGCCGAGAGAGAATACTCTTCTAGATAGAAGATGAGAAGGGGCATTGAAAGAAGAGATGCTCACCAATTTCTCTATTGTTCCAAAAAAAAAAAAAAAACACTGTGAAACATTCAAAATTCACAATTTGCATAGGCAGCTCTGGGTAGGCATCTTTTTTGTTATTACTCACCATGTGAGAATGCTGTATTTCGGAATATGATGAGGGAACCCGAAAACTTCATTCCAATCTACCTTTAAAGCCAAGTTACCCAAGATTTCCCATGCTGATTTTGTAGTAAACATACCACTAACATTGGCCTTTCATACAACCTTATCTTCCATGTGGTGATGTAGCTTTTTCCAATGAGGGAATATTAGACTATGTTTCCATCAATAGGTGCGAGCTGGATTAGCTTGTTCTCTATTCCCTATTACATAAAATAAAAGCTACCAAAGTTTCTCTAATTAAACCACCATCATACCTGATCCATTCACCAAATCTTTATAATAAGACTCTTTTAGGGTGCCAACCATCTAGCCAAAGCTTTGTGTAAGTTCTATTGCCAATGATGGTTGTTATATGAAGCAGCATGATATCTTTAAGCTTTAGAATCCTCTTCCACACCCAAGAGTAGTCAGATGGAACTTTAACATCTATATTGAATCATATTTAAAAAATTTTATGTAAATCCATTTGACCCATAGGCTTGGTTTTCGGGAAACAAGCCACCAAATATGCTTCATGATACCTGCATTATTCATCTCTTTGACCCTTCTGATATTTATCCCTCCTTCATCTAGAGGATTGCAAATGGAGTCCCAACTAACATAATGAAGCTTTTTGTTGAGGTCCGTCCCATAAGAAGCGTGCAAATTAATAAGAATTTCTATTTGTTTCATAATTCATCCTGGAAAGCCCGAAACATTCTGACTAGTAAATATAGTTACTTTGTAAGAAAATTTTAAAAAGAGTGTGTGTCTCCCTACATGGGAAAGGGGAAGAGTGTTGAAGGATAAATTATATAATATAGTGCATTAGTTTATCTTTTCCTATGACCTAATTACAACAAGAAAAATGTAATGAAAAGGGAAGGAATGTGGGCTAACATAAGTACATAGAAAAAAAAAAAAAAAAAAAAACAATTGGGAGAGGGTGTTCTAAGTTCTAACTATGGTTATGGTTTTTTAACCTTGGCCTTACCTGTTCTCCAACACTTCTCGGCTGCAATCCATGTGCCCATGAATGAATTCAAATTATATTGTCGCAACTATGGATTGTTGTCTTTGATTAGCACATCCATAGAATTCTTAAATATATTACATTTGTTTGAAAATATTATGTTGAAAGAACAATGCCCAATTCCCCATATGTTAATGAAAGCCCACAACATCTAGGATACTATAGACAATGAGTTAGATCTAATGTTTCCCATTGTGTGTTTGATATCCATTTCATGTGGCAAGATCACGACCTTGGTTTCACCTATTAGCACCATAATTTGGTTTGGCAGGTCCTTCACCATCCGCATCTACATCACCAACCACCCAATTCATCTGGATACATAGGTACTGTGAACAAGGGGTGTTGGTTGCTTTCAAGCCTAAATAGAACTCCAATTTAGTAAAGAATGGACCTGTAAAATGGGCCTAATATGATAATGCATTTTTTTAAAATGCAAGACATCCAAATGGCCCCTAGCCTAAAAAATTATTTTTCAGAAGAATGCAATTTTCAGAAAACACAAGGCACCCTAAACAAGACTAAGCATGGGGGAATGTTCCATATTATTCTTTGAATTTTTTTCCAATAATGCCCACAAGCCAATTTACCATTTTATACCTTTGTAAGAAGGTCATTCTATCTTTATGGTTACATCACCCTATTTTAGAGATGGTGTAACCCTACCATCCTCCTCCTTCCCATACATAAAGAAGCCTCCATAGGAGAGGAAGAATAAGAAGAAAATTAGGGAGAAGAGGTAGGAAGGAGCAACCAAAGCCACTCCCCACCATCTATAATTATCACTAATCTTGCACGATGTCATCAATTCAATAATCAAGCTACTACAATCTTCTATTAACATATGCTTTACCATGTAGATTTTCATGGATTCAACCCAAACCTTGGGTTTCCCCTTGGTTTGGCTTGAATTTATGTAGTCATTTGTTCAAAATCATGATAACTTGATTTTTCATATCCATATTTATTTTATTAATTATATGTGTAATTTGTTGTTCATGTTTGATTTGCCAAGTTTTTCATAAATCTAAAAGTTCCATGCTTGATTTATGGTTATGCATGCTATATGTGAGGAATCATGAAGTGATAGATTGATCATGAAATTGATTCATCGTCTCTTGGAGTTGTTATAAGTTAATGGTGTTTTCACTCTCTAATTCTCAAATTCAATGCTCTATATAGTAGCAAATTGCTAGGCAATAATTGTGAGGTCTAGGAGTCTAAAACAAAGCTAAAAACCAATAGGGTTTCTATCCCTCAACCTGAGCTAGGGCTGCATAGAAGGCCCTATGGCCCAAGCTTAGGTTGTAGTGTAACACCCCATGTTGCATTTAAAGGGAAAAACAGTAATTTTACCCCTACAAGGATAAAATTGTCATATCACATGTTTAAGATAGACTATAGAGTGGTTTAGGAATCCTTTAGATCAAGTTAAAAGTGTAGAACCCAAGTTAGACCATAAATTTGTCACATTTTAAAATTTCCCAAGAGCGTATTTGAGGTAACTTCATGCGCACATTTGTATAAATCCTGAGTGATTTATAGTGTAAGCAATATATCATTGGAAAGTTCAAGGATTCTACTTTCCAATGCTTTAAATGGTTTGTGAAAAATGAGTTTTCTAGAGAAAGTTATGACTATTTTACCGTAGGGTGTCTGAGCTGAAAATTCTTGACCCATGTGTGACAAGTCAGGGAGATGGGGTATCACTCTCGGGATGTGTCCTAACTGGTCAGGCCTGGGAAAAATGCTTAAAGTTGTAAAAATTGCTATTTTTGCCATTAGGTGATATGACTTTTAACTATTGGACCCCTACACATGTGGGATCTCATCTTAGACGAGTTACAACCCTAATAATACTTCATTTAGGTCATGCAACCTCATTAAAATAAATAGAGAAATATTTAGAGAGTTTTGGGAGAATTGGGAGCTAAGAGTGGGAGTTTTTCCCCAATTGAATAAGTTTAATGACCGACTTTGAAAATCTTGCTAAGATGGGTGGTTTTCTTTTTGAAACTTCTAGTTTTACTTAATTAATGTTAAATCTACATTATTTTACAGATGATAAAAAAAGAAATAAATGAGGTGTTAGAGATTTTGGAGCTTGAACAAGGAGGATGACAAAAAATAATAAGTTTTCATGCATGATATGCTACTCCTTTGGCTTCTTGTTCTTTTATTCATTTGTAAGCTTTAGTTTGGATGAGATATCAATTTTCCCTTCATTTAATTACTTTATCTTTGAATTTTGGTAAGTTTCCTTCATGCAAACACTAAATTCATAAAGATTATGTTGATTGTTCTACTCCTTTGTTTTTCTACACTTTTCTCAATTTTTTATTATCATTATGGACGGGATTACAGTTTTCTACCACTTATTGCTAGGTTTGTGTAAGTTTGATGATTCTATTTATTCTAGAGAGTTATTTCACTCTATATGCCTTGGTAGAAACCTTTGTTTACATAAAATTCTGGATTCCATGGGTGTGTTACTATATCTACTCCAATTTGAGCATATTTTAACTAAGTTTTACTCATTCTCTTATTCTACTATTATAGATTCATTAGAATTCTAATTTTCCCTCTATGATTGAATGTAGGAAGGTTGGATCCTTGTGAAATTCAAAAAGGAAAAATGATTATTTTTTTATATGATTGATGTTTGCTTCGATTTTTTTATACATGAGAGTTCTATCCATACCATTATTGCTAGTTTGTAATCTCTTTTAATTCGATTAGAATCAAGTGTTATTGCTTATTCAATTTCATATGCTAGTTGGTCATTAATGTTACTGTTATGTTTACCACCTGCTTTTTTTCACTTACATTTGATCTGATGAGCTCCACATTAATATCATTGCATTCACATGTCTTTTTGGGCTTCTTATACTCTTGTTGGTTTTGGAGAGTTAAAAGAATAATTCTGAGCACTTGGTTTTGGTGTGAGTATGAAATATTACTTTTCATTTGGTTTTGAGCATAGGCTTTAGATGCTCTCACATATGAGTTTTTTGAACCACATGGACATCTCTTACATTGTATCCTTATGTAGTTATATACTACTTCATATATGCATGGATTTAGACTGTAATTTGGATTTGAAGATTTGGTTTTGACTCAATCACCAGGATTCATTAATAGGTAAAAGTGATCTCATAACCTATTTAAGGCACCCAATCACCAAGTCACATCAATAGGTGAAGAAGGTCTTACAATCCATTTCAAGTACCCAATCATTAGGTCACATCAATAGGTGAAGAAAGTTTTATAACCCATTTCGGGTACTTAATCACCGGGTCACATTAATAGGTGAGGATGATCTTATGACCCATTTCAAGTAACCAACCACCGGGTCACATCAATAGGTGATGACATTCTTACAACCTATTTCAGGTACCCAATCACCATGTCATATTAATAGGTGAAGACAATATTAGATGCCCACTAATTATGTATGAGATTTTAGTTTTGTTAGATACCCTACTTGGGTTATATGAGATTTTAGTTTTGTTGGAAACCCTATATGGGTTACATGGTTTCAATTTTGTTAGAGTCATTATGTGGACTACTCCATTGGATTTGCTACGAGGTGTTTTAATGAGGTTTAGTTTAAAGACCCTACATGGGTTAATTTGGCTTGATCGGAGGTGTGTTTTGTTAGGAATCCTTCATGAGGTGTGTTTTGTTAGGCCTATTTATATATGAGTATTTTGTAGTAAGCATTTACATTGTATGTTGCACTTTCCTTATGAGCTACACTTTACCTATTTTAGTTATAGGGTTCTATTGATTTGGCTTTATCACTTATATCACCTTTACTAGACTTTGATCACTGTATAACTAATTTGATTCATGTACGTTATGCATGTTCTTATTTGGTATTGAGTCATATTCGTACACATTCGATTTATTCCATGGGACATTATGTATGTTTTCTCATGTGTTTTATAGCTTACCCATGTTTTTAACACCATTTTAGATGGTGCACTATACCACGTGCTTTTATAGGTTCGGTCCTAGAGTTGGCTCATTAGGACGAGAGGAACATCTCTCTTTATTTTCTTTTTGTTTAGTTTTATTTTCAACACATTTATGTATGAGACAAGGTTTTTACATGAGACAAGATTTTATTTGGATATTTAGAAGTTTTATTTAAGGTGATGGATATGATGTTGGCCCATTTCGATGGCCTTTTCATGGTACCATTTAGATACTTATGGATATGTTTAGTTGGATGGTTTGAGATTCATGGTATATTTGATATAGTTGTTTGGAGAATACTAGTTATATTCCATTGTGTAGTTAGAATGCACATTTATATTTTTGCTACAATTGCATGATGGATTTTACTTTATGGTTATCTTTCCGCTGTGATGTTATGATGGCTAAGTTTACTTTAATTGGATAAAATAATTAAAAAAATATGTTATGTAATTTAAGTAGGTAAGTTAAGTAAGGACTCCTTCCGCAAAAAGAAGTAATGTCACATTCCGAGATTCGTGATGCCATGTATGTGTATTTTTATACTAATACTCTAATTGCTGTGTGTAGGTTTTGGGGTATGATAGAGTTAGTATTAGAGCAACCAGGTTTGGATTCTGTAGACTCTTTATGTTTGGAGATTAGCTTATTTTGGGAGATTCACTTGGATAATGTTAAGTCAACGAAATTGATATTGAGGACTATTTGATCTATGAAGTTAGAGTGTTTATACATAACATAGTCTTGATGAATTCATGTGTTTGACTATTGTTTTATTACTTGTAGGTGAGAATGCCACCTAAGAGGAGTATTAAAGCTGGTCCAGACACCCCACCTCTAAAAGATCATGGTCCAACTAGTGTTTGGGAGGCTATTTGTAGTGTGACTGAGGTAGTTTGTATGCATGTTGTGAGAGGTGTGCCACATAGAGACAAATAGATTGTGTATTAGGATAGGACTATTGAGAGGTTCTGGCGTATAGGACCTCCTAAGTTTCTTGGCACTTCTAATCCCATGGAAGCGAAAGCTTGGTTGATGCAGATTAAGAAGATCTTTAAGGTCATGAATTGTCTCAAAGATCAGAAGGTGAATCTAACCACTTTTGTCTTGTGTGGCAAGGAAGAACATTGGTGGCAGACTGCTGAGTACACCTTGGTTTATGATGGAGAGCCTTTGACTTAAGACATGTTCCTAGATGTTTTCCACACCAACTACTTTTCAAAGAACTTCAGAGATCAAGATGCCAAGCTTTTAAGTCTTGTGTAAGGCAACATGTTTATGCTTCAATACAAGGAAAAGTTTATTCAGCTGTCTCATTATGCATCTCACTTAAATCTTGACAAAGAGGGCAAGGCTAAGAGGTTTTAGAAGGAATTATAATAACCAGCCATTTGCAACCATATGACACCTCTGCAACTCAAATCTTTCGCCGATTTTGATAATATGTCAAAGTTGGTAGAGTAGGACTGTGACAAGTTACAAAGACATATGGATCAAGATAGGAGGTGACTTCCTCCTAGTGGATTTTGCACAAGGGAGGATACTAGCCGTGATGGTCTTCGGTGAGCCCTTAGGGAAACTAAGATGAAAGAGAGTGGCTGCAGTATGCCCAAAATTCCAAAAACCATACTTGGTACCGTATTTCAAGGAGTTAGGTGTGTGCTTCAAATATGGCCAAGTAAGCCACATGGTGCGAGATTTTCCTCTTTTGAAGAAGAGGACTCCAGTAGTTATCCCATTGATGCGAAAGCGCAATCGATGACTCAAGCTAGTTTATGCCATCACTGAGTAGGATGTCAAGGTATCTAGGACTATGGTCACATGTACTCTTTCACTTTTTGATCATACTACACGCATGTTCATTAATTCGGGTTCCACACATTCTTTTATATCTTATGATTTTATGAGACATGTCACCACTACCCACATACCCTTAGATGAGGCTCTGTATTATCTACACCATTGAGAAAAACATGGTTACAGACACTGTATGTAGGTCTTATGTAATTGTCATTGATGGGCATGAGTTGATCGTTGGTCTGATAATCCTAGACTTGAAAGACTTTGATGTTATTCTAGGGATGGATTGGTTGGCCTCTTATCATGCTACTATGAACTCTTACATGAAGGATGTGATGTTTAGGATCCCAGACTAGACTGAGTTTATATTCCATGGAGTATACAAGAGTCTATTTTTGAGTCTTATCTTTGTCATTCAAACCAGTAACCTACTTCATAATGGTTGGAAAGGGTATTTGGCTTATGTGGTAGATGAACTGAAGAAGAGAGTAGGTGTTGAGTGTATTCCTATTGTGAGGGAGTTCATTGATGTGTCTTCAAAGGATCTTCCTGGATTTCCACTAGATTGGGAGATTGCATTTATTATCAATTTAACACTAGGAATCGAGCCTATTTCAATTACTCTTTAATGCAGGGCACCAAACGAGTTAAAGGAGTTGAAGTTACAACTACAAGAACTATTAAAAAAGGGGTTCATACTTCCTAGTGTATCTCCATGGGGGGCTCTAGTCTTGCCTATGAAAGAAGGATGGATCCATGAGACTATGTATCGACTATAGGAAATTGAACAATTTAACAGTGAAGAATAGGTACCTGTTACTAAGGATTGATGATCTATTCGACCAACTTTAAGGCACCACTGTGTTTTCCAGGATAGATCTTTGATCAAGTTACCACTAGCTTAAAATCAAGGAGGATATTCTGAAAGTATGTTCCGTACATGCTACAGCACTATGAGTTCTTGGTGATGTCGTTTGACTTAACCAATGCCCTTGTAGCCTTTACAGATTTGATGAACTAGGTAATTGGGCCATATCTAAATCACTTCATGATTATTTTCATTGATGACATATTGGTTTATTCTAAGAGCCAAGTGAAACACAAAGAACACCTATGAATTGCATTATGTACATTAAGAGAGCAGAAGTTGTATGCAAAATTCAACAAGTGCCAATTCTAGCTTGAACAAATTACTTTCTTGGATATGTCATCTCCATAGATGGAACCCTTGTTAACCCACAAAAGGTTGAGGTTGTTGTTGATTGGCCACGACCAACAAATGTGATAGAGATTCATATCTTCTTGGGCCTTGCTAGGTATTATCATCATTTTATCAAGGGATTTTCCTGTATAGCTGGACCACTCACTAAATAAACCCAAAAGTATGCCAAATTTTAGTGGAGTGAAGAGTGTGAACACAATTTCTAAGAACTAAAAAACATATTAGTGTTAACTCTAATTCTCACATTGTCATAAGGATCTAGTGGATTTGTGGTTTATGATGATACTTAACTGAAGGATTTAGGGTGTGTACTGATGCAACATGGTAAATTTACTGTGTATGCATCCTCAAAACTCAAGCTATATGAGCATAATTACCCTACCTATGATCTCGAGTTGGCAATGGTAGTATTTTCATTGAAGATTTGAATATTCTATAGGTCACACTATAGTGTATGACAAAGCCCCATGGTCTATGATAGGTTCATAGTGTGGAACTAAGTAAAACTCTTAAGTAACTTAAAGTAAAAATTGAATTTGGAATTCATAAGTTAAATAATTTTAAAGGTTGGCAAAGATCCTATTCACCCCCTCTAGGATCATATTTTGGATATTGGTTCCTTTTTGGAGTTTCAAAAATTAGGGTACTTCTTTCATTTGCTACACATGGTCAAGCCATGCATATCAAAGGGAGGCATCTGTCAACACCCAAATTTTAACTCGGTTTTGGGGAAGAATCTGATGAACTCTTGGAAGCAACAACTGGGACAAGCTCTTAGTAACCTTAATCCAAAACCAGCCCCTGACCCATGTATACCTCACGAGATTACCATGACCGTAGGTGGTCAAGCACTAATCTCGAGGGCCCCCATTTTCAAGATGATCGCAACCATAAGTTATATGCAAAACCATACGAAAATCTGCTCCAAATCCCACTATGCCCATCAAGATAATCTGAGAACCCTCCCTACCAGAAAGGTGCGAGATTCCAAGGATTCATCCATAACATTCATTTCTTAGCTTGTACCCAACATAAGCCTTCCACTAGGGAAATAACGTTGACCAACACATCCCAAACACAAGCAAACCTAAACTTTTCATGAATCGCTAAAATCACACCAACACTTGGTATCAGAGGATTCCCTTCCATCTTCTCACAACCAAGGTTCAAAATATCGTTATCGCAACTCGTATCGTGGACCCAAGATACAGGTACGTCTCTCGTATCACAGCTTATCACGGAGATACGGCATCCAAAACCAAGAGACGGGTGAGATACGGGTCAAATGAAGGAATTTTGATTTAAAACTTTAGGATTTGATAGAATAATCACTAATTCACACTTAGGAATCATTA
>JAOXJP010124141.1:0-13773 GCA_025762735.1 Platanus orientalis | reverse complement strand
GAGTTAAAAAGATCTTATGAAACTACGTCTAACAACTCTCAAGAATGAGATGATGTTGAACCTAGACGTAGTAAAATGACAAAAATGTTAAAATCGTTTGGTCCAGATTTTTTAATTTATTTATTAAAAAATAAGCCTCAAAGCTTCAAAGAAGCAATGTTTACTCCTGAGGAACCTTTACGGAAAGAGGCTATCAATAGTGAAATTGATTCCATATTAAAAAATCATACATGGGAACTTGTGGATTTACCATCAGATAGTAAATCTCTTGAATATAAATGAATATTCAAGAGGAAGTTGAAAGCAGATGAATCAATTGACAAATACAAAGCCAGGCTTGTAGTCAAGGGATATAACTAAAATGAGGGTGTGGACTATTTTGATATGTATTCACTAGTAACAAGAATAACATCTATTCATATGTTAATAGCAATTGCAACGTTGCATAATCTAGAAATTCATCAAATGGATGTTAAAACACCATGAGAAAATCTACATGGAACAAGTAGAAGGGTTTTTTGTTCCTGGAAAAGAGAATAAAGTGTGTAAACTTGTTAAATCGTTTTATGGATTAAAACAAGCTTTAAAGTAATGGCATGAAAAATTTGACAATGTAATGATGTCAAATGGATTTTGTATTAATGAATGTGACAAATGTGTGTATGTTAAATATACCATAAACGATCATGTCATTGTCTGTCTATATGTTGATGATATGCTCAACATAGGTAGCAATAATGATATTATTAAGGCTACCAAGAAAATGTTAACTAGTTAATTTGATATGAAAGATTTAAGTGTTGTAGATGTGATACTAGGGATTAAGATCACTAGAACATCTGAAGGACTTGTTCTGTCTCAATCTCATTGCATTGAGAAAGTACTTGAGAAATTAAAAAATTATGATAACAGTCATGCAAAAACATCTATAGATGTAAATCTTCATCTAGTTAAAAATAAAGGTGAAGACATATCTCAACTAGAGTATTCTAGAATAATAGGTAGTTTAATGTATATAATGAACTGCAATCGATCGGACATAGCACATGTTGTAAACAAGTTGAGTACATACACTGTTAACCCAGAGGCATACCACTAGGAGGCATTAATTAGGGTACTAAGGTATTTCAGATACACCCTAAACTATGGATTGCATAACACCAGGTATCCCATTGTACTAGAAGGGTACAGTGATGCAAACTAGATGTCCGACTCGAAAGACACAAAATCCACAAGTGGATATGTCTTTACACTTGGTGGTACAACTGTTTCTTGGAAGTCGTCTAAGTAAACTTGCATTGCTAGGTCCACAATATAATCTGAATTTATCACGTTGGATAATGCAGGAGAATAAACAGAGTGACTTCGTCATTTCTTAGAAGATATTCCAATGTGGTCGAAACTTGTGCCTGCTACATGTATACATTGTGATAGCTAATCAACAATTAGTAAAACACAAAGTCACATGTATAATGGTAATTTTTAACATATTTGTCGTAGACATAATACAGTAAAGTAGTTGATCTCACATGGAATTATTTCCATTAATTACATAAAGTCAAAGGAGAATATTGCCGATCCGTTAACTAAAGGTTTGACTAGAGATCAAGTATGTTGCTCATCGAAGAGAATGAGTTTAAAACTATATCTGAAAAGTCATCATAATGACAACCCAACCTAGCTAACTGGAGATCCTAAGATCTAGGTTCAAAGGGACAACCGAATTGTGTGTGACTTGGTAGTATTACTATGATCACTATAGAGAAAACTTCTCCTACGATGAAATAGTGATACCTATAACGAAGATCAGGGTAAGCTATGCTTTTAATAATTCTTATATCTTGGAAATCCAAGTGGAGTATAGCAAGATACTCTTAATAAGAATTACCTACGTGAGTGTGAAGGGACCGCTTCAAATGAGAATTGTAAGGTTGAATTCTCTAAAACACTCAAGAAATCAGGCGGTGTTTAGGGCCATAATGAACACAATCATGAGAACCAAATTGTGTCTGAAAAGAAGCTATGTGAATTATATTATCTTAGTTTACACAAACGGCTGAACAGTTCAAGGCATCGCGTTCACTGGTTAGCTAGTAAATCCGATAGTCTTTTACAAAAGAAGGTTCAAAGCCACAAGCTACCTATCCTTATACAACAACTTTCCAAAACTACTCTCTCTCAGTATCTACATTAGCATTTCATTTGCAATTTAATAAGCCAATTTCATTCATGTAGGGGATTGTTGGAAACGGTTTTGAAAACACTCAGATTTTTGTGCAAATTATGTTTGAGCCAAAATAAAAGTGGGACCCACTTGTCATTTGATGTGGGTCCACATGGGTTTGTGTTCACCTCAATCAGGAAAACAACTCCATATGGTTGGATGCTCAAAACCATCAATGGGTGAATGAGAAATTGTCTCCAAAAGTGCCTAGTTGTTCACTAGTAAAACTAGTAAAAGTGTGAAATTTGAATAGTCCCACATGGACTAGCCAAGAAATTTGTGTGTGTTCATATACACTAATGTTGAACATAAGTTTGGGCCCCAAGAGGCACTGTTGTTTTGTGGATGGGGGAGGACCCAGCCAACATGGGCCGTGCCTATATTTAAACACACACACTCGTGCGCCGGGTTGGGTTGGGTCAATAAATATCATTTTTATTAATATTTTTCTTTTTGCTTTCTCCCAAAATCAGTTACACCTGTGGGGACATGTCCCTTTGAACAGTTTTGCCCTTATGGGGGTGTGACTATTTGTACAATTTTACAAATATACCCTTGGAATTTGTTGGGCCGAATAGACGCACATGTGACTATTAAATCAAACCCATTGACACATGTCCATTCCATACGGACATGTAGGTGTCTCTTAAATCATTTCCTTTCACACATGTCCATTCCATACAAATGTATAGGTGGCTACTAGATTGCACTTATTGGTCATTTGTGACTATATGGAATCAAAGGTTGTGTCTCTATACCTGTTCCGAACAAACACCAAAAATCTATAAATAAGAGGTCCCTCCATTCATTTCATTCATAAAAAATTTGGTCAAGGCATTAGTGTCTCATAGTGCATCCGTGTCAATGTTAGTGTGAGAGAGAAGTACAACACGGGTTGGTTCGCCAGACACATATTGTAGTGCTACTTTTGTGTGTGGAAGATCATTGTATCTTAGGAGATAGACATCCGACTTGATCGTTAGCATCAGTGCGAGAGACGAATCTGTCTAAAGGACATAGTGTCTAACACTAGCTTGATCTAGTTAAGTGAAGTTTTGATCATCCGAAACAAGTAAGTATTTTGTTTATTTGATTCAAGTACTTTCATATTTTATAGTGTTGTGCACATATATAGAATACTGAAATAACAATACCGAGATAACACTTAGAAATTAATGTTTTTGTGAACCTAGGATAATACCCATAGGTGTTACGATAAATAAAAACCAATTAACAAGATTTTCTCAAACTGAAATAGATGTATGCAAGAGATTTTTTTTTTATTTTTTTTTTATGATGTTACTATGACCCTAAATAGAATGGAATGTCGGAACATGATTCATATAGCTAACCCCAAATAGTTGGGATAAGATGTTGTTGATACTAATTTGCATGTCGAAGGGTTTACAGAGACAATGGCTTTGGGTTATGGTAGTAGAAAAAAAATGACATAAGACCATCTGATTGAACGGAACATATGATTGAATGTTGAAATGGATTTGTCTCACAATCCAAAGTTAGGGTTTTAATTTTTAATTTTGATGGGGCCAGTTAAAACCACATACAGCCACATCATAGAGCAGGACACAATACCACGAGTGGGAGCATTTAACAAGGTGCAATTACTTTTTGGGGGGGGGGGGGGCGGGGTTTGGAAGAGCATAAAAGCAAGTTATACCTTTATATTTTAATTTAAAATTTTGGAAACTGAGTCCGAAATCTGAATTTATTGAAGAAAATATTCTGTCCAGGATTGGTGTCCAGGATAGTGTCTTGGATGCGGGGAATGACACGTGGAAGAAATTCCACATGGATTTGAAATTTCAACTAATTCTACCCATTTCTTCCACGTGTCATCAGACAACATACTGGACAGAACATTTGCTATCATCCGGCCCTAAGCCGGTTAGCCCTTCCATATATTAAAGTGGATCGGGTTTGGTTTTAACTTTCAAGCTGTTCGGTTTACCGAAACCCCGTACGGATTCTGGTCATCTCGATTCCCAGGCCCAGGCCCAGCCCTTAGCGACGATAATCGGTATATGCTCTCTCTCAGTCTCTGTTTCTCTTAATTCTGGCAATGGACGAACACCTGCGATCAATTTTCGGTGAACCATTCAGTCTGATCGGTGGCTAAAGCTCGAGCACCGTCGTCGGAATCACATATCAAGACCTTGATATCGCTTCCTCATCCGCTCTCAGGTTGAGTACTTATTTCTCTCTTATCTTTCCCTGCTTTTAAATCTCTTCCATTCTATATATCTCTCTGAATCGATTCAATATCTGTTTGATTCCTTTCCTCTCATATTATCTGTTCTTTAATTTTTGATTTGTTAATCCTTTTCTTGCAGGAATTAATCCATAAAGTACAACGGTAACAGGTATTTTTTGGTATTTAATTCCTTTCTTGACGTTGTTAGGTTAAGTTAGGGATGTAAAATTTCGTTTTAGGGATTTGGATTTCTGGGTGTCCATTTAATTGATATTTTAGGTTTCACTTATTTATTATTTTATTCGATTAATTAGGTGAGTTATGCTTATCAATTTCAATGGTTAACTGGATATGGGTTGCTGCTGTTGTTGTTTTTCCCCCTAATTGGATATGGGGAACTTTTTATTCCTTTAATTTACATTACTCTGATATACTGAGTTGAGCTATCTGAATTACTTGTTGCTACCCGCAAGCATGCAAGGAAGATACAGTTATAAAATCTTGATTTTAAATGGATGCAACAAAGGAATTAGTTTTTTCCCCTTCTCAAGGTGCCCACAAGCATGCAAGGAAGATACAATTAGTTTTTTTGTTTTTCTTTCTAAAAGGTTATGGAGATCTTTTCTTCCTTTGTGTGGATAGCCGTACTCCATAAATCAACCCACCAGAATCAAACAGAACTTTTTTTGTTCATAAGTATTCTTGGTTTAGTTTCAAATAATTCCTAGATCACCACTATTAACATATAAAAATCTCCCTTCTAAATAAAACCAAAAATTTCTTTAGATCTAATCTTAATTCAAAATTATTTAAACTAGCTCATACGATCTTTGAATCCTGCACTCTATAAGTTCCACTCATATGCAGTTACTACTAATCAAACCTGTTCCAGCATGTATACTAGGCAAATTGAACTGTCTTAAATAATAAAATTATTTTTATATGTGATATACTCAGTAGCTTTTTCTTTGGTAGAAACCTAGACAAGGCTTCATGTAAAGCTCTTCCTCATATCATAGACCAGCCCCATTTTATCATAATAGGGGTAAGAAGGCGAGGACAGCTGTCATCTCAGGGGCATGGGCTAATGGCTTCATGATATTTATACATCTTATTACATTTGAGGAGAGTTAAACAGGGCAATAATTTATCATCATGCTATGTACATATATACATATCATATAGATGAGGCATGGTTCAAAAGTCTGAAAATGACGTATATATTGTGCAAGATGTGTCCATACCGACTAAGTCTGACACGAAACATTATCTACACTGAAGTGAAACATTAACTACATTATAGAACTTCAATTTTTCAGTCGATTTATTGTACAATGTTGATGTGTCAAGCAAATATTCCCTTTTCACAGTGTATTATTGCATAGGAGAATGATTGTCTGTGTTGACACAGGCCTATGTAGGCCTGCCATTGATTGACACATGATGTGTTTTTGAATTTAGTTTCTTTTTTTTTACACCTAAACACTTTTTTGAATCCAAACACAACATTTGTCAGCTAATAATTCGCCATAAACACTACACACACTTTGTCATCACAGAACATTTTTTTCCTATTGTATAATATTGACATTTTGTCGACATATTCAAAAAGCATATGAAAAATGATAATTCCAAGTGCTTGGATTTCCTTTTGCTGATCTGTCAAAATTCAACTTTAGTTTGCTCATTGGTGGTGAGATCCACTCCATACTTTTCCCTTGCTTAATGGAAAAGGATGACGCAATGGCTGCAACCCAATCTCACGTGAAATCATTTAAAGATATAGCTTGGAATTTTGGCGATAACATCATCCATGATCCCACCTCACATTTGATTGCATCCATAACAACCTCTTGCTCTAATTTCATAACTTAAATTTTTTTTCTTATATCTCTTAATTCATATGCCACACATTACTCCTTGGGCAACCGTACCCATAAATATATTTGCTTTCTTCCCCTTGGATCCCCCAACCTTTCTCCATGATGATAGGAATTCCTTTATGTTCTCCGGCATAACCCAACTCAATTTCACCCCCTTAAAGAAATGGGACCATATTCTCCTAGCAAAAATGCAATGAAGAAATAAGTGGTTGCTTGATTCCCCTTTGGAGCCATAGAGAACACAAATACGAGGAGATATGCACATATAAGGTTGCTTCCTTTGCAATACATCCATAGTGTTCGCTCGATTAAAACACACTAACTAGGAAAAAGCATGCACTCTTGGAGGGACCAACATTCTCCAAATGTTCCGAACAGGTACTTGAAAATGTGAGGATGTTTCACCCGTAAGAATAGACCAAAAGGATACACCTGATGAAGTGGGACACCACACCCAAACATCAACATCATTCCATGAAATATACACCTTATCTAAAGCTTGCATCAAGTCACCCACTCAGGGAACCTCACTCTCGAATAACTCTGAAGTAAAATTTAAGTTCTAAGATAGCCCAAGAGATGAATAGGAAAGGATATCAGCAATTGAAGCTTCTTTTTGAGAGGAGAGATGAAATAACCGAGGGTATAAGACAGCCAAAGTTTGGTCCCTCCACCACAAGTCTTTCCAAAATTGTTTACGATTTCCATTTCCAAATACCAAAATGTGTATGGGAAAAAAATTGAGGAGCAATTTGTATACCGAACATCCCAACCGTTCACATCCATGCCATAACGACTAATAATGATGGATTGCCATAAAGAATTCCTCTCATGCAAACTGCCATAGCCATTTTCCCAAGAATGCTAGATTTTTTTCTTTCACTCTTCCAAAATCCCATTGGCTTTTGATTTTGATACTTCCTCCCATTTCATAAGATGATCATTCTTCTCTCTACTTCATTCCCATAAAAAATCTTTTTGGCACATCTCAATCATTGCCATTTTGCTCGGCATCTTGAATAAAAACATATAGTATATTGGAATATTACTTAGAGCCACTTTAATTAATATGATTCTTTCCCTTATCGATATCTGATTCTTTTTCCAACATGTAAGCTTCTTTGATACCTTTTCCACCACTGGGTCCTAAAAAGATATCGACCGAGGTTGTCTTCCCAATAGTACATCTAAGTATTTTATGGGCCATGCTCCCATCTTAAGACCTGAGATGCCCTAAAAAATTCGTAAGCAAATCTCCATGTTTGTTATGTTGCTTTCATTTTCTTCTAAAAATAGGATCATATCATCCACAAATTGAAGTTGTCACTGACTAAAGCCTCTCCCCCATTGTGAATCTTGCTATTAATCTAGACCTTTTGGCTCTTACTAGGATTGCACTTAGTCCATCTATTACAAGGGAAAATAAAAATGGGGATAATGGGTTTCCTTGTCTCAATCCACGAGATGAAGAGAAGAAACCTTTTGACATGCCATTCAATATGATCCAGAAGAAAGGCCATTACACTCATCCTTTCATCCATCTATTACTGAACCCTTTCATAGATAATACCCATAAGAGAAGATCCCAATCCGCTTTGTCGTAAGCTTTTTCAAAATCGAGCTTGCATGTAATGCCATCCTTCATAGACTTTTTTTTCAGTCATCCACACATTCACTCGCAATCAAGATCCCGTCTGTAATCTGTCTTCTATTAATAAAAACACTTTTGAGTATTCGACACTACCTCCCCCATAACTTTCCTCAACCTTAATGATAACACTGTAGATATTATTTTGTATGGACAACATACAAGACTTGTTGGATGATACTCGGATAGCTTCTTTTCCCCTTCTTTCTTAGGAATTAGGACAATAAAGGTTGATCTCATACCTTGACTCAATTCACCCCTTTCATAAAATTCAACAAAAAACCTTCATTAAATCCTCTTTGATTAGTTCTCACATCACATGATAGAAATGCAAGGAAAATGCATCTGGTCTCGAAGCCTTATCCTTTTGCATATTGAAAACTGCCTCTTTAACTGCCTCCATTGAAAAAGGGATCTCCAATTCTGTCCTTAAATTACTTAGAAGCCTTTTGTCAAACAAATTAGATATATAGGGTCTATCCACTCTTTCTCTTTGTATAACTCCGAGAAGTGCTAAATTGCTTCATTTGAAATCTCAAAGTTTTCCACTTCCTCTCTATTAATCACCAAACTAGGTATAATATATATAATTTTTCTCATGTTTGCCACCTTGTGAAGAAACTTGGTGTTACCATCTCCTTCGTTGGGCCAATTGATTCTTGACTGTTGATGCCAATGTATTTCTTCACATTTTATAATGTTGTCCATCTCTGTTACTAGATATTTTTTCTTATTACTCAACTCCACTGAGAGCCCGCCCTCTTCCTAATTTCTCCTGTAAATGATAAAGATCTCGTTCCAAATTTGAGCTTTCTTTTCTATTTTATTACCAAAAGTATTTTTATTTCCAGCTTTTAACCTTCTCTTCACATGCTACAACTTTTTCATGAATTTGAAACCCTCCCAATCCCTCTCCTCACCTTCCTCCTCATGCCACCACATTGCAACTGATGTGAAGAAAGATGGGTGTGTTCTCCACATATTCTCAAGCTGAAACGGCTTTGGTCCAAAACTCATCTTAGATGTGTTAATCACAATGGGCCAATGATCAAACACCACCTTTGAAAGAGCTTCTTGAAAATAGTGGAGGTAAATATCCTCCCATTCACTTGACACCAAGAATCTGTTTAGTCTCTACAAAATCATACTTTCTTATCCATGAGTCCAAGTATACTTTGCATTGACTAATGGGCTGTCTTGCAACTCCCATTCTTGAATTAGATTGTTAAACTCCCTCATACTTCTTGTAATTTGGCCATTATTATTTTTCCCATGAATAAATTTTATCACATTAAAATCTCCCCCAATGACCCATGGTCTTTCCCATTTACCTCTAATAGCTGCTAGTTCTTCCCAAAATTCCAATATTAAAGAGGCGGCCGTAGGCCTATATACACCTGATAGCATCCATGTGGACTCCTTCACACAATCTCTCAGAACAATCAACACTGAAAAATTTTCGATCAATTCCTCCTTCATCTGAACTATTGATGGCTTCCTAGCTACTGATTAGCCTCCTGATGTACCAATAGTTGGAAGGGCACATCATTCCGATTTCCGACCACTTCCTTCCCATGACACTACAAATTAGTAGATCATGCACCAATTCCTTGGATTTCTATAGGATTACCACCTCTAGATTATATCTCGTGACACATTCCTTCACTAATCTTCTTTTGTTGCTTCTCCCCAGCCCTCTGACGTTCCTTGATATGATCCTCATCTAATAACCTTTGACAACACCCCCTCCCCAATCTCTTGATTCCTTCCTCCCCTTCACCCATACGACCATCCTTCATATCCTA
This sequence comes from Platanus orientalis, assembly GCA_025762735.1. Classification (NCBI taxonomy): domain Eukaryota; kingdom Viridiplantae; phylum Streptophyta; class Magnoliopsida; order Proteales; family Platanaceae; genus Platanus; species Platanus orientalis. The sequence continues at coordinate 4,001 of JAOXJP010124141.1, read as the reverse complement.
GACCAAGTTCTTCAGCTCCCTTTTCCCTCTTTGACTGCTCTTGACCTTACTTTTTGTTCCATTCCTTACTATCTTTATATAGTTTGAGAGCAACACCTTTTTACCTTCTCTATTACACATTATGAATCCCATTTTGGAAATAAACTCATCAACTGTATGCATTTCCTCCTCACTTCCAATATCATCCGTTGCCATCACCTCCGCCCAAATTACCCCTGACGTACTCTCCCAATCTTGCTCTTTGATATTCTCATGGCAATCCATCATTATAGAAGCATTAGACATACTTGCATTTAGATTGGATGTAACAGGGGCAGGACATATATTGACAACATTATCATTAGAGTGAATAATCATGGGAGTAGACAAGGAAGAATTAGGGACAACAAAAACTAGATTAGGACTATTATATATTGGACTCGATAAATTAGATATACTTCTAACCAGGGGATTTCCTTGTGGAGGAACATAGCCACAAGTCGTATCTGGATGGGTTGGAGATGAACACGTACCATTTAATTGTTTGGCCACTCTGTCGTTGTTCGACCTGTTAGCATGTTCATCGACCTTCATATTAGTAGACGTATTGTAAATTTGTAATCCACCAATCGAATACCCCCTTCCTCCTCATATAGTTATTGGACCTCATTGCCTCCAATCTTTTGACATTTCCTCCTTAGTCTCTATGACATACTCCTCATAATCAGTTTCTCCTTGTAGCCACTCCCCAATCGTTCTATTCTTTCCTTGTGATTCCAATCCCTCCAATATATTTGTTTCATGTATTCTTCCATCATACTGTTAGGGGTTAAATCATCTTCATATTGTCCACCACCTACCACTTTATCTCCATACCTGACTCTAACAAATATCGGAGGAGAGTAATAAAATGCTCCATATACTGATAAAAATACTCTTTCGGCAACCCAATGTGACTTGTTGTTGGAGAACCTTGCTTGTCCCTTACATTTTCACCAGCTGAGAGCCCTTGCTGTAGCAACACCCCACCGTCGCATACTTCTTCACTCTTCGACTCATCATCAACCCTGAGACTTTTCTTTCTGGCATTTATTTCCCATGCATCTTGAAAATTTTTATCGATTTCCCCACGATATCCTTTGTTAGGAGTATGTTCAGCCATAAAATTTTCCTTCTGTTTTGTCGAAATACTCACCTTTATCTCCATTCTCTGAGTCGTCTCCATCTCAATGCTTTCCTTTCCCCTTTCGTTCTATGATTTAGGGCTGCAATCCTCCTTTTGGTTATACCCTTGCATTGCTATGGGTGGGCCGAAATTTTTGGGTATCCATTTTGCACAACCCACTAACCCATTCGTATTTGATTTTGAAACTGGGCTCAAAGTTTGGCCCAGCCCATTTTTGAAAGCCTAACATTTTTTTGGACTAGCGCCTATTTTAAAAATTGAAATTTGAAAGTAGTGCCCCTTTCCTTCATTCTCTTTCTCCCTCTTGTCCGTTAGATCCCCATTCGTAACAACCCTTGGATCTTTTACCTAGTCCATCAAAATGAGACTTTTTCTTTGTCTAAAAGGAAAGGAGAAAGGGGGTCACCTTGTTGCAAGCTTTTGGAACTTTTGAAATAATTCATAGATGACCCGTTAACCATAACAAAGAAAGAAGTAGATCCATAACACCTCTTTATCTAGTTCCTCCACTTGATATCAAACCCCATCCTCCCAATCATATACTCTAGAAAGTCCCAATTAACTTTGTTATACGCTTTTTCCAAATCAAGCTTACACAAAACCCCAGTAGAACCTTCTTTGATGATCGAATCAATACACTCATTGGCGATCAAGATCCTATCCAATATCTGTCTTCCTTCAATAAAACACCCTTGGAACGCAGAAATAATCGAATCAAGCATAGCTTTCAACCAATTGGCCAAGATCTTGGGATAATTTTATAGACATTGCCTACGAGGCTAATGGCTCTAAAATCTCTTGAATTAAATCCGCCCCTTCCTTCTTGGGAATAAGAGAAATGAAAGTAGCATTGCTTCCAAATCCAAGAATCCTATAGAAACAAAGTCTTTAATAGTGAGCATCAAATCCCCTTTAACAACATCCCAATAAGCCATAGAGAATCCATCAGGACTTGGAGCTTTGTTTGTATCAAATCTCCAAATCACCGAGTTCACTTCCTCCTCCAAAAGAGATCTCTCGAGTGATGCGGACAACTTAAAGAGACTCTAGTATGTGTCGCCACACAAGAGAACCAAATTCAAGGATTGTGTAATATGTGAGTTTTATTAAGAGTTTAGGGGCTGGGTACTTTTGTAATAAGGCATTTAGTGCATGGGGTTATGGGTTTTTTAGTCATAAGGGTATTATGTAATAAGACAAAATTGCCAAGGGTAGATTAGGAAATTTAGGCTTGTTCAACAGCCCATCTATTTTGTCTTTATTTGGGGTCTCAAATTCAACATGTGGGGCCCTCCAATATGGCTGGTCAACAGCCTCTTGTAGAGTAGGATTTTAGTAGGTTTTGTTGCAGGAAAGTGTGGTCTTTAGTAGTTTTGTTGTTTTTTACAAAATTTAGGCCTACTTATTCTAGGCTATTTCTATTTTCTTGATGATGTAAGCGTATTTAAGGCACCACTCAACTTGTATTCTAGTTAGAGACATTGAATTATTGAATTTGAATTGTGGGTTTTGTTCTCCTTCTTTCCCCTTTCCCATAGTGTAGCCGTGTGGATCCTAGGGTTCTTCCCTAGTCTTCTTCTTCTCTCTTCTTCTACTCTCGTCTTCTTCTTCTCTTACTTTCTTCAACTTGAGTCTTCTTCTATATATATATTTTTCATTCTTTCTCCTCTCTATCCCTCATATTCTTCTACTCCATCAATCCTCTTCTTGATGTTATCAAAATGATCAAAGGCCGAATTGCTAGAGTTCTGAAATCCACAGAACAAATTATCCAGACATTGCTGCATATTCTAGACTCGGGTTCTGCTCAAATTGCTCTACATAAAAACAGGTATTTCAGTTTTATACTGTGGGATTTTATTTTTCTATCATAAAAACAGGTATTTCAGTTTTATACTGTGGGATTTTATTTTTCTATTTGTGTGCTATTTACTTCCCCTGATTTCCTAGTTTTTGCTAAGTTCCCTATTGGATTAACTCCTTATTTTAAAGCCTGATTTTCTGAATTCTGGGGTCCTCTTTCTAGAGAAATCGCCCCTCTCTAAAATCCTCATTTCTTCTTCTTTCTTTTAAGGTTTTCTTCCCCTACCTATCCTTCATCTAATCCCCTAAAGTCCTTTCTAATCTCCCTCTTTTCTACAAAGTTTTTGATCTAGAAACTATCCCTGATTTTAGGTTTTCTTATAAGAGTATACTACAAACTGATATTTTACTTGTTTCATGTACTTTTAGTTATCAAAATTACATGAAATTTTGCACGGAGGTTACTTATAAACCTATCTGACCACCTGTAAAATTTCATAAAGTTCTGATGCGTCTGCAAGGGTATTTCAATAATTTTACCATTCTACCTGGAAATTCCAGAACCCTAAACAGTTCTCTTTCCTTCTAGTTCTCACCTATATTTTATCTAATTTGTCTGGTTTGACTCCCTCTCATTTCCCCTCATTTTATTCTTTACTTTGAGATTATTTGGGTGTTTTATATTCAGATCTTGGTTAATTTGATTCTGTCCTAGCTTCCACACAATTTTTTTGGGTCCATATCAGCAGGATAATACAGCCCATAGGCTGCCCTACATCAATTTTGTATTAGAGCTTTCTATCCTACATCATTGAGCCAATCCCTTTGTTGGTCATTTAATTGCTTGAAGTCCACCCCATCCAAGGTTCAAAATATCGTTATCGCAACTCGTATCGCAGACCCGAGATACGGGTACGTCTCGCGTATCGCGGAGATACGGCGTCCGAAACCGAGAGACGGGTAAAATGAAGGAATTTTGATTTGAAACTTTAGGATTTGATAGAATAATCACTAATTCACACTTAGGAATCAT
>JAOXJP010124130.1:0-13774 GCA_025762735.1 Platanus orientalis | reverse complement strand
AAACTAGGCCTCAAAAGACTTGATTTTAGGGGTCTATTTGGAAGGCCATCTCGAGGCCTTCCACAACTCTTAAAATCCTGAAATTAAATATAGTATATAATACATATGTCTAGTCTAATAAAGTAAAATTTGGGCTCAAGCAACCCTCTACAAAAATCACAAGAAAATCAACATGGAAATAGGTCAAAAATGAAGGCAAGTAGAGGTTGTTGAGCCTCTACTGTGTAACCCAAGTTAGAGCAGTGCTCTAGCATGAATTGGATAGCATAACAGCATGCTAATTTGACATATGATGAAGGGGGTGAATTGAACTTAGGTTTAGGCTTACCTTGGGTCCAAAGTGGCTTAGGATTGTGAATTTCTTCCTCTTTTCCTTCTTCTTCTTCCTCCTTTGCCTTAAAAATTTTAGGGTTTATGTTACCAACCAGGGGCTGCATGAATTTGGGGCTATTTATAACCCCAAATTGGTGCAATGGAGGGTGGGGATTGTTCTTGGGGTTTGCTAGGTGGAGGGCTAGGATGTGTTTAGTTGGAAATGAGGTGGAGGGCTGAGATGTGCCTAGCTAAAATGAGTTGAAGGGTGGAGATTGACTTATGCTTGTTGGCATGGATAGGTGAGGTGGAAGGAAGACATGGGAGATGCCCTTTGGCAACATCTCATTGGTTGCAATCTTCAGGGGGGCATGAAGATGCCAATTGGGGGCTTGTGATGGGTTCTCTAGGGATTTGAAATCCAAGGTGCAGATCCAAGGGAGGAGAACGAAAGATCAAATGGGAAGATGCTAATCCAAGGGTTATCAAAAATGGCCTTAAGGTGTGAATGCATTTAATGCTAAATATCTTTAGCTTTAGGTCATTTACTTTTGATTTTTTAAACCCTCTCTCTGCCGTCATTCCTCGCGAGCTTTTGAGCTTGGAAGTTGGCCTAGTCAATGTCATTTTCAGAGGTCGCAGATGCTCCGATCGCATTGGTCCAATCAGAACCATATTATGAAAATGGTAAGGGGTGAAATTATGGTTTTTTACCTAAAAAGCTCTCATATGCATTCTGACAAGGCAAGATGGTAAAATTGATTCAAGAATCACCCAGGGATAGATGACCCGAGTCCAAGTGTGTCACAGCCTCTGATTTTGTAGGATTATGGTACTTGATCAGGAAACTGGGTCAAAAACCATTTTCAAGCGATTTAACAATATTAGACAGGAATATTGCTATTTTTTCTATAAAATGCCGTCATGGGCCATATCCGAGGGATTTAAAGCTTACAGAGTCCTTGAGCTACAGGCGTTGACAGATTGGTTGTTGAAATCCCGAGTAGTTGTCGAGAGAGTTTCAAAGCAGGGTCGCTTGGAGAGATTAGGTTTTTGTAGCTGCCTGAAGCTGGGTGGAATTAAACTGTTGGGCATTCTCTAAACTAGGATTTGTGAAATAACTTTTTGATGACAGGGGTGATACTGAGAAAATGGCCCTAACCTTACTGCATTCCGAGTCAGGGAGAACTTTTAAGAGCATTCTGTGTGCCAAACATAGACGAAACGTGCTTTTTCTATGTTTGGGCAAAAATGATCGCCTGAGCCATGGATTTTCTGTAAACTAGTGTGAATTTGATAGTTTTGAGGCTCTGAATTTATAGTAGGGTGGCCACTAACTAACTGAATTTCTGATTTTAGATGAACTCCTAGGAGTTAGTTGAGCACTTGATTTTTAGACTAGATTAATTACACTTTTTAAAGTATTTGAGAAAATCTTGGCAAGTAAGTTTCATGAAAGTTTATGCTCCTCAGATATTTTTTTGAAGACCTCACGATTCTGGAGAGATAGACATCGACTGATCCTGATTTGGAGTTTTGGAGAACATTCTAGCTCCATATGAGCAAAATGCAGTAAAATGGCTTCTTAACCCCTTGGGGAAGATTTGAGATTTCACAGGGGTTTGGGATTTTGAAATCCTTTTCTCAAACCTGAGGATTTGAAGATAAGGCTGAGGCCGAGATACAGTGATCGACCTTTGTAGATTCAGAGATTAGGGTTTGTCCTGAAATAATGTATTTGGGCTTGTAATAGGGTGTCCTAACTGGTTCATTTGCGACTGGAGTATCTATAAAGACCTGTTTAGGGGTGCCTAACTTCTTTAGGTCTAGGTTTGCTCGTCCTAAGCCATGGGTGCTTGGAATCTTGTTGTTTTAATGTTGTTATGCTATCCTTATGCTATCATATGACCCAAGTCAAAATTTGAGTGCTGACAACATCAATAGACAACAAATACCTTAAATAAATTATCATGGCAATTGATTCAATGCTAAATTGAAATTAGGTTTTTGAACACATTTGAAATTAATATAAGTATATAACAATTGGTATATACCTCATACCACATACAAAATAATAATGTTCTCACATTTACCAATATGATGATTGAAGCAACTAATTTAGAAATTCCAGCATGTAGTGTATTTGAATTTGTGAAAACATCTAAATAGAAACAAAAGAAAAGTTAGGAAGAACTCATCATTTGTGCCTATCGTGGTAATACGCTGCCTTTAAAGTGGATTCATTGGGCTCTCTTAAGACAGTGGCCTGATTCGGCAACCACCTCCAAAGGACACACTAACAATCCTCCACTGCTTTGCACAATGACAGAGGCCTACAAATGAATGACTCCACAAGTTCCTGTCATGACCTGAATCCACAGGTTGTGAAGTGAGCTGAGTCTGGATCTGTGACATGGGAATGACCCGCCCCGAACCTGATTCTCATAGTAAATAGACCAACGAGCTCGGAGTGGGTCATCAACCATGTTTTCTATTTATATATCATTTTCCATATAAATGAATTGCCTTATCTTTTCACGTCCATTTTAGTCCAATTAAAATAATAATCACATCATAGCGTAATAAAATAACAACGGTAAACTAAAATCCGGTGCAAGGGAAATAGAAACAACATCGTGACCATTCAAAAGTAAAGAATCTAAATCTGTTCATAAAGTATATACAATCCATGCCCACGAAGGGGCCCATCTCAAATAAACAAAGTACTATATATACTACATCTCTGATATATAAAGTAGAACTAAAATATAATGTATCATCATTAGGTTTGAAAGCCCCCTCCGTTAACTCCTCCTAATCCTAAGGCACAATCCAATCAATGCGCCTACACATCTGCTGATGGTGCCAATTGGGATAAGCTTGACGGACTTAGTGAGAGGGTATGGAGTTTATACAACACAAAAAGGTGGTCAAAGATAATCACACTAGTAAATAGAAAGAATCAAAATAAACTAAGGAATCAAAATAGGAATGAGAGTACATCAAATTTACTATATATGTATCTCTACTATGAAACGAGTATGCACATGCCACAAGATAATCACAAGAGAGTCCAAAATGAACTAAACTGAATCTTGCATATGCTACATGCTATATGTCACATACTAAGTACTAACTATACATGACAAGTGCTACATATATCATGCCAAGTCCTGCATACCACATGTCAAACCATAAGGGGTCTTTATCACATAATGAAACCTATGTAAATGAAATGTGAAAGGTCTCCGTCAAATTCAAAATATATAACCCATGTAAGGGTCTCCGATAAATAAATCAAATAACTCGTGTAAGAGTCTTCAACAAAACAACTCACATAAACCACATAAAGGCTTTCGTTATAGCATATCATATAACATATATTGGGTAATTAGGGGCATCTTCTCCTATTAATGTGACCTGGTGATTGGGTACCTAGCCATAAAGGATAACCCACAAAAGGGTCTCTGGGGTCATAAGACTAATAGGCACGATGGCCATCTTCATCTATTAATGTGACCCGGTGATTGGGTACCTATAGCCATAAAGGCTAACCCACAAATGGGTCTCCAGGGTTATAAGACCAATGGGTACGGTGGTCATCTTCACTTTTTAATGTGACCCGATGATTAGGTACCTATAGCCATAAAGGTTAACCCACAAAGGGGTCTCCGGGCCTAAGAAAGGCAACCCACATGGGGGTCTTCAGGGCTACATCTAGCCAACCCATATAAGGGTCTCCAAGGTCACAAAGACCATGCACATATATAAAGGTTAAAATGACCAACCTACTAGGGATCTCTAGGGCCAAAATGGCATATTCTCGCATAGCGGTATCACATCAAATCCTCACATCCAAAACCATATTTTTGTAAAAAAATGTAGGTGCAACATAATCATACCATTTAACATTTTTGCATGTTCTATCTCATGAAAAGTCCAAGAATGTAGTAGAAAATCACATGAAAGGTGTCAAATGTCAATAAGCAAATGAAGATGCTTAACCAAAATCTATGGACATATGGGAATGCTCATGAGTATAAAATCACTTTATGCCAAACTTCTTTAAAGGTTAAAACTTAAGTATCTCAAGTTCTTTAAAACTCATGTATAAGTATTAGTAAAATCCCTTTAAAAACATCGGAGTAAACCATGTCAATGACAACCTACTCATGCCACCAAAAACCCCCTAAATGATACAAAACCCAAGGTACTTACACATGAATTCTAAGATCCTAGCATAAGAATCCATAGAACATCACAAATTTTCTATAAACCAACATATATTTAAAGAAATTTATCAAATAATAATAATAATAACAAGCTCATGCAAAGAATCCAAAGGCATCCAAAGAACATGTAAATAGTAAGGAAAGTTTGTAAGAAGCATTTTATCAAACATGTAGAGTGCAAGAATTAAGAAACTCAAAGGAAATCAAATGATAAACCCAATCTTCACCACATGAAACATTTTCAATCTCTACATCCCATGTAAATCAAGCTCCCAAACTCCTTTATATATATTAGAGATTGTCTTAACCATCACACAAAACTCCATTCACAATATCACATCTTCATAACCCAAGAATATCATGGAAACCAATAAGGAAATACTAGCAAACATACTCATACCAAGGAAACATGGTTCATCTTTAAGAAATCAACATTATCAAAAGGAAACAGAGATGAATCCACTAAATCTAAGATCCTAATAAAGGAAAGTGTGCATAAACAACATATCCAACTCACACAATCAATTTTCTTAGATATTAATTCACAAATCTTTGCAAACATAGAATAGAATCACATTTCTACGAACCTAAGAAGGGAAAGTATAGCATAAACAACATATCCACTCACAAAATACATAAACCTTTAATGCACAAGAGGATCCTCCTCCAAAATCCCTTTACTATTGTCAATCTCTCATTCATCTATAAGAAAACAAAAAAATACATGGTTAAAAACCATAATCTAAGGTAGAAAAATAGCAATTCAGGCTCACTTAGGCTAGATCTAAGAAGAAAAATATCTAATCTAGCATATTTTCAAAGTTGGGAGTGAAATTAACCAAATTAAGGAAAATCTCCGTCTTCCTCTCCTAAACTTCCTAACATCTCTAAACTTTATTCTTTTGTTCCTAAATGACCTAAATGAGATCTTAGAAGTGTTTTAATTCATCCAAGACAAAATCCCACATGTGTGGGGGTCCAATGGATGAAAATTACGTAAAAATAGCATAACATGTAATTTTTAGAACTTTTCAGCATTTTTAGGCATGTCGTGATTCATCATGGACCTTCTAGATATCACCCAATGACCCTACTGCTTTATTCGTGATCGATTAGGCCAAAATTAGGCTTTTGTGGATCAATCACGAAATCTGTGATCAATTACGCTTCTCCCAGAAAATCCTGCACAGACACTCTCTGGTAAAATGGTCATAACATTCTATACAAAACTCCAAATTATAAAGTTAGAAAATAGACTCGAAGACCTTTCCAACAAGGTATGTCTCATCCTCTAATTCATTAGGAATTTGTGTCAATGGGCCAGGGAAGTTACTCCAAATAAGCAATCAGAATAACTTTCAAACTTGACAAGTTTGAGACCCAACTTGGGTCTTACACTTCTTGCTTGTTCCAAAATGTTCCCAAACCACTCTAATGTTTGTCAAAAATATGTGCAATAAAAATTATACCCTTATGAGGCAAAATTACAATTCTACCCCTTAAATACAACACGGGATGTTACATCCTGTGTAGAATAAAAAAATTGAAAACATGAAATAATATAATAAACCATTTGAAATTAGGATTGTTCTCTCTCGATCTTTGAAATACTTCATTCTCTCTCTCATTACGTATGTGAATCAATCCAAGTGTGTGACATTCTGAGATTGTAATTAGCCATCTCCTTAGCCCTATATACGTGTGTTCTCTTCTCCCATTCTTCCTTTTTTCAAGAAAATCTTTCTCATGCCAAAAAGAAAACCTATTCACCGTATATGTCTTCCTTTTGTTTTTAAATAAAAAAATATTATTTTAACCAAAACCTTAAGTTTGGCTTAATGTATGAAAGTTGCAAAATTAAAGGTATTTAATTTATTAAATATACAATGCATAGTAACTTGCCTAATGTATGGCAGTTACAAAATTAAAGCCATTTAATATGTTAAATATATAATATAGTAACTTATATGGTTGGTAAGTGTAGATTCAATTTTGAATCTCACTTAATATATTTATTAAATATATCACAAACTTTTGATTCAACACTAGAGCTATGATGCCGAATGCAACAATGACGCCAATTGTTTCTATTTCTTCTCTTCTACAGATTTAATAAAAAAATACAAGAAGGTCTTGAAGACTCATATCATATTGTCTTCAGATGACTTCTTCATATAAGAAGGAAAAACCTTGTTATTTCCATTTAAGATCATCTTGCACACTTAGGATGACTAATAAGCATTAATGCTCCACCAAATACAATAGGTAGGTTTGAAATGAGATGAAATGATAAATAGTTCTAAATCACTTTACAGTCCAAATAGGAGAACTTCTCTCTTTCAACACTTCATTACCATCCATTGGAGAGATGGATATGGTAGAATAGAGATTAACACAACTTTTCTTTATACCACTTTGGAGAGCTCCATCTACTATGGAGTCTATGAGGTTTGACATCAGTGCTACCTTTTACTTCATATTGGAGGTTCATTTTCCAGGGGATTTCCCTTACCATCAAAATGGATAATGTTATGCAAAATGACAGCATCTACTAAACAATCAAAGATGAGAAGTTATTTGTCTAGATTTATGATATTGTGCATTGTTTGGGATTTCTAGATGGAGGGTTAAAGCCAAGAACATCAATCATCATTGGTGGGTATCAGATGGAGGACAACTTTCAACAATTCAACCTTGTTGCATCGAAGCTAGGATTTGCTCCACATACTTGCAACAACTTTAACTTTACAATTGTTCCGAATGAATTTACTTCTGACCATTTATATCTTTAATAATTTAAGGACATTATTAATAAAAAAATGTTTACTCATAACATGTTCATGTAATGTTGTGGAAATAAATGGCATGTTATTCTTGTGATCAATATCATATAAAAATCTGTAGACTGAAATAAGAATTTACATGGGAAATTTGATTTTCATAGCTTTTTTTTCTATATGTTTAAAATTTTAAAGAATCTTATGATCAATAAAGATTTCAGCAAGTAAACAACTATGCTTTTGGTTTACTAAACAGTTGGTTCAATGTACAATTACAATGACTGTGTTTCCAATGGTCGTCAACGATGTTGTTGTGTTGTTGATTTTTTTAGTGATCCAAGGTCACTCAAACCGTGATATGTGTTTCAAGATGAGTTAATAATTGTTTTTTATATTCTTTTTATATCCATTGCATTTGATATACCTTTCTTTATCATCCGTTGATCTTGTTACCCATTGGTGGTGAATTAAGGGATGTTGATTTTTTTTTTCTAGTTGGATAATTCATTTTTATTCAACATATTAATGACATGCAGGGAGGATGAAGGAAAGGATAGCCATGGTGGGAGCGAAGAAAAGATAGTTGACATTGAGATAAAGGTGTGGCATATTTTTTCTTTTTCTTTTTGTCTTTTTTACTTTCAAAAAAAATTTATTTTCAAGTTTTAAGTTGCAAATCTAGTTTCTAGTTGTCTTCCCATGTTTACTTCTAGATCAATTGATATATTATATACATATGCTCTTAGGTATTTATAAAGTTGGCGCATATAACTATTGGAGCCTGTTTATGGCCCATTATTTGTCTCCCAATAGTCATAAACAATTAGCCCATTTATTTGTCTCTAATGGTTACATAACAGCTAAAAAATTTATGTCTTTAATAGCCAAAAAACGGCTAGACAATTAACTCGTTTTCTTAATTGTAGAAAACGATTTTCTCACTAAACAAATAAATCAAATAATTAGAAAACATGCACATAAGACATGTTCATGATTGAGAAAATATTCTCAATCAATGATTTGTTAATGCAAATCATTATACAAATTAACAATTTATAATATAAATTAATTTAACATTTTTATATAATGATTAATAAATTATTATTTTTTAATTTTTTTATTGAATTAGAATTAATATATATTTAAATAAAAATACAACAAAGGTTTTTATGTGGTACAATGACATGCCTACATCAATAGGAGAGAATCAACTTTCTTCACTATGAGAATGTGAAATCCATACAAAGAAATGTGTTTTTTAGAACCTAAAACCCACACATTTTTTCCTTGTACACCCTCTCTCTCACTCCCAAAGCTTGAAGAAAACCCAAGAAGACTCCCTTGAAGAAAACCCCTAAGACTCCTTGCGGTTGCTTCTCTACTCTCACCTTTCTCTCTTTTTTTTTTTTTTCCTTTTCTCTTAATTAGGATTTTCACCTTAGCCGTCATCAACAACTCCTCTAACAAGAGAAGTTTTTAACCCTATGGAAGTGACCACCGTTATATTATCTATGATCTAATAGCTAGTTGCAAATAAATCCATATTCGATAGCATTTAATAGTAGATAATAATTTGTAGATTGAAATGAGGGCTTACACGAGAAATTTTGATTTTTAGAGCTTTTCTCCATATGGTTAAAATTTTAAAGAATCTTATTAGATTTTTAGAGCTTTTAAAATTTGAATTTTTTTTCAATAACTTTATATATATATATATATATATATATATATATATGAAGTTATTAAGATCTTTATCCTTCCTTTCGCAAGGAGATAAATAAAATTCCACCTCTAAATGAAATAAATATATTGGTGGACTTCGATTCATCTAAATCGGATACTTAGTAACATCGTTGTATTTTTCAAAACAACAGGATAACATAGAAATATTGACTCATATCAATATTCCTGTAAGCGCAATTTTCTTTTTCCAATTTTTTATATATCTGTTGAGTTTACTCATAGCAACAAAACACAATTAGCAACAACATATCCATTTATCTTTCCATTATTTTATTAATCCGGTAAGTTTATATTAGTCAGATACCCCCATTATTTAAAATATCAAAATTTAAAGGACTTAGCTAGTGATCCGAGTTGTTTCCCCCTTGATGATGAAACTTATCTCCCATTGTCTTACTGGTCAATCTTGACCCATTTTCTTTTGAGGTCGAATATAGTATTCATAAGGGGATGATATACTCTCATTTATGAAATTTTGTTCTATGCATGATAGAAAAATGATCTCATCTACAAAATTATGTACTATATATAATAGACAAATGTGCTTATCTATAAAATTTTATTCCATGCATAATAGATAGTAGCTTCCCCCACAACTTTAAGTATACCATGAACTTATTTATCATTTATTGGGGAGTTCATCAATTTTTTTTCATATTTTATTTTATTCAAGTAAATAATCAGCTATCAACTTTCATCTACAGGCTTAATAAGCTATAATTTTATCTATGAACAATTAAAAATAATAATTTCATTAAATACAAATGACATATCAAAGGAATAACCATTCCAAAGAGAATTCATAAAATATCATGTTTGTTAGAATAGTTTACTAAACTCAATCATAACTTCATTTTTTTTTAATGAGTAATAACTTCACACCAGGTTTCCCATGAAAACACATGTGATAGATATGACTTATCTTTTATCAATCACATAAGAGATTTGCGAGTTTTTATTTTATGTAATTCTACTCTCCTTTCCCTACTTGTTCGTAGAAGGATAAAAGTATTTACCTTCCTACAAATTTGGTTAGTATCTCATATATCAATCATTTAATCCTTCAAATTGTAAAATAAAATCTCCATTGTAATAAAACTGTAAACGCATCTACCTAAGTAAACATTCTTATTTTTGGCAGGCTTGTCTTTCTTTTTCTTTTTTTAAATTTACTTTAAACTATGTTGGTATTAGAGAATTTCTCCATAACCTTTTTTTTATCACTAGAGCCCATACAATCTCTTAGCGTTGAATTGTTGGTAACACATAAATATAACATACTTTCTCTCTATAGGTCTTTTTTCATAGAATAAACCCTCACATTTCATAGAACTATTTAATTGTTAAGAATTTTTTACATTTTCAATTCTCAAATCAAGTCAATTTGTTTAATCTCAAATAAACATAATTTCATGAGATATATCTCTATTCCTAACAATAATTGAATTTCTCAAAGCTGAAAACTTAAGATACATATGATTTAAACAATTATTCTTATTTTTCTAGGATAATTAAAATTTTTAGATAAAAATAACCAATCAAAAATAAAAGGATTATAACACTTGAAAATTATGTATCTCTATAAACTCTCATTTATTTTTTTTTAATTTGTTTATCCAGGCTTTGAATTGACATCACTATTAACTTGATGTATTTGGATCAAGTAAAAGATATCAACAGTTACAACACATAGAAAATATTAAAATTTTATTTTATCGAGGTTTTATTAAATATTGGCTTCAAGGCTTTCAACACAATTTTTTTATCACAATTCATAAAAGCAACTCTTATGTGCTAAGATATATAAATCACGATAATGCAGTTTCATTTTGGAAACTAAATAATCAATTTATCATTCTGCTAAATTTATTCATCTTATAATATAGAGATGAATTAAAGCAACATTTAAATTAATCATTATCTTTAAAAAAAAATAGCAAAACCTTCAATATATTATCTATATTTTTTATGCATTATTTTCAAATAAAACCAGTGTTAACCATAATCACCTTATAATCAGATATAAAAATAAATTCTGAATAATATTATAAATATCAATTAAACATTACTGTCATTTTTTTGTTCATTCTTCATCCAATTAAAATGGTCATATACCCTAAACCATCATAATTTGCTCCATAAGAGAACTCTGCTTAAAACCCAACAACTATCTTATTTTAAATTTTATCTATTCACATAATTTTAGGCCAACAACATAAAAATAAGACCAAGCTTTTACTAGAACAATAGTTGTAGGCAGACCAACTATTTACACAAAAATAAATAAATATATAAAGCAAAGCTCATTTTTTTTTAAATTAGCGAAGCACTGAAATGCAAAGCTATTTCTTTTTATTGAAATTAAAATTTTCAATCCATTTGCTCATACTTGCTGAGTTCATTATCATAAATTTTAAATAAATATCCTCATTTCAACACCATGAGAAAATCAACTAAGATAAATCTCATCTTAATCTGATTACTTATGATGATAAATTCTTCTAGGAATTTAATCCTTAAATCTAGTTTAAAAATATATATATATATATATATATATATATATATTGCACCCAATAAAATCATGTATACCTTAGGTTGCATATTTCAACAAGTGGAATCATGGGTTTCATACAAACTCCAATTTTCTTATAAATGATATATACGATTTTAGTCATATTATAAATTATTGTCACTTATATCTCAACCAAAAAAAAATATTACCAAGATTCTTTATAAGAACATAAATTTCTTCTTTCTTAAATATATAATTTAAATAATAGAGGTCCAGGTTAGTAAAGTAAAATAATTGGGTTTAATGTGTTTTTCTTTGATATCCCACAAAATCTATTCTAAATTTGTAAAGACTAATAATACCATCAATCAATTTTTTTTAATATATCAATCAAGATTAAACCATTTTTTTAAAAAAAATTAATAACCTCATAACCAATTTAAAAAAAAAAAGTTTATATAACCTACAAGCATAACCCTTAATTCAAGAACATGAGTATCAGTCTTGAACTCATATAAAATAATCTTGGGCTTGAAAATTCATTGTTAACTATCATTTTTGTTTTTGTGAACAAACTCAACATAATGAATCTCAAGATTTATAAGGGGTTGTTAATTAATAACTTAAGTTCAAGAATGTAGCCATGTTTACAATCATATGTAACAATCCGAATTAAAAAATAATTATCAACTCAACTCATTTTTTTTAATTTTCTTCCAAAGATTATGTATTTTTATATAAGATAAAATCAGGTTTAATATTGTTGGAAGAAATATTTGATTATTTTATTTTAATTATTTATCTTAAACAAAGAAAAATCAATTCATGTTACATGATTTACAAAACCAAATATTACAAGAGATAGAGTACGACAAAATTATATAAAATTATTTATAGACTTTTGGGAATAAAATAGAATAATGGTACCCATGAAGTGTTGACCAAGGCGTGTCTAGGACACTGTCCTTAAACTTGATTTCGCATCCCCTTTTGGATCTCTTTCTCTGTACAAAAGGGTTATAGACTATCAGGCTCCAGGATTCAGCGTTCTTAAGTAATGTCCCTACTATTTCGCACAAAATAGTAGAGGCCTAGCGAGCTCTTTGCAATGCTTTTATCTTAGACGAACTTCAATTATCATGTATATATAACAATATATTTTAACTTATACATAATACACATATTCTCTTAGGTATTTATAAAGTTGGCCCATATAACTATTGGATCTTGTTTATGGCCCATTATTTATCTCCCAACAATCATAAACGGTTAGCCCATTTATTTGTTTCTAATGGTCAAATAATGACTAGAAAATTTACATCTTTAGCAACCAAAAAATGGCTAAACAATTAACTCATTTTCTTAACTGTAGAAAATGATTTTCTCATTAAACAAATAAATCAAATAACTATGAAACATGTTCATAAGGCATGTTCATGATTGAGAAAATCTTCTTAATCAATGATTTGTTAATGCAAATCATTATACAAATTAACAATTTATAATATAGATTAATATAATATTTTTATATAATGATTAATAAATTATTTTTTTATAATTATTTTTTTATTGAATTAGAATTAATATCTATTTAAATAAAAATACAACAAAGGTTTTTACGTAGCACACCGATGTGACTACATCCATGGGAGAGACTCAACTTTATTCACTATGAGAATGAGAAATCCATACAAAGAAGTATGCTTTCTAGAACCTAAAACCCAAACATTTTTTCCTTATACACCCTCTCTCTCACACTCCCAAAGCTTGAAGAAAATCCAAGAAGATTCCCTTGAAGAAAACCCCAAAGACTCCTTGCGACTGCCTCTCTACTCTCACCTTTCTCTTTTTCTTTTTCTTTTTTACTTAGGGTTTTCACCCTAGCCATTATCAACAACTCCTCTTACAAGAAGAGTCTTTAACCCTAAGGAAGTGACCACTGTTATCTATGATCTAATAGCTAGCCGCAAATAAATTCATATCCGATAGCATTCAATATTAGATAATAATTTGTAGATTGAAATGAGAGCTTTCAAGGGAATTTTTGATTTTTAGAGCTTTTCTCCATATAGTTAAAATTTTAAAGAATCTTATGATCAGTAAAGAATTCAACAAGTAGACAACTATACTCCTGGTTCAATAAACAATTGGTCCACTATACAGTTATAATGAACGTATTTTCAATGGTTTTCAAC
>JAOXJP010124129.1:0-27770 GCA_025762735.1 Platanus orientalis | reverse complement strand
ATGGGACCACTCAGGGGGTGGAATCAATTCACTTTTTGGAGGTTTTTGATTCCCCCTCCTGAGTGGTCACATCAGGAATGTGGTGCAGTTGATATGGCACCTATATATACATCAACCTCAAGGCTATGTTGATCCACAATACCCAATTCATGTGTGTCAGCTAGATAAAGCATTGTATGGCCTCAAACATACCTCTTTGTGCGTGGTATGCCAAGTTTTCTTTTTTTGTGACTTCCTGTGGCTTTCTAATGTGCAAATCGAATACTTATTGTGCGGAAGTCTTCTCATAGCATCATTGTTATTCTCATGTATTGTTGGTGACATATTAGTCATCGGAAATGATGCTATCTATATTGGTATAAAACTTAACTATTTTCTTGGTACAAGGCTTTGGTCTTAGCACGCCTGTGAGGGTGGTCCCGTACTTGAAGATGACAGAGGCTTTTGCTGACACTCAGGAGGCCACGGTCGTAGCAAGCCTCTAAATGCCGTCACCCTTTGTATGAGGTTGGACTTTTCTTCTTATGCAAATAGACATATGGACTCTTGCAAACCTTATGCTTCCCTACTCTTTGCAAAGAAATCTTTGTTGGAATGCTCCAATATCTCACTATTACTCACTCCGATATAACTTTTGTTGTCAACTCTTTTTGTTAGTTTATGCATTCCCCTTTGGAATCTCACTTCAAGACTGTCAAGGGAATTCTTCGCTATCTAAAAGGCACTCTACAATATAATTTGCACTTCATTCCGGCCCCTTTTCTTTATCAGCTTTTCCTAACGCTGATTGGGCAAGCAATGCATCTGATCTTCGCTCAACTAGTGGATACTCTTTCTTGGGCCCAACTACAAGGAGATTGATATCGATCACATCTCATCAAATGATCAACCAGCTAACATTTTCACTAGGCTCTCTACGAGACAAGCTAATGGTTTCTGCTCACCATCAACTTGAGGGGGAATTTTTGTGAACCTATTTGTATGGCTTGTGGTTGATTTGTTTTGTAGTTTGTTATAGCTGTGTATGATGTGTCATACTCGTGATGGTCTGATATCAAGTGCGACACCCCCCTGATGGGACACTCAGGAGGGGGAATCAAAAACTTCCAAAAAGTGAATTGATTCCGCCCCTGAGTGTCCCATCAAGGGGCGTGGCGCATATGATTTCATCCCGTTGAGATGATATGGAGCATTCTGAAATATTCTATTGCCCATTATAAATAGAACACAGGGCAACACAGAATAGTATCTCCCTATCGCATATCTTTCTCTTCACCAAAATATCTGGGCTTGGTGAAGAATCCGAGAGCCCAAAGAACAAAAATGCCTCCATCAACAACCACTCTAAACCCGGTTTCTCCAGTTGAGGATGAGGCGTCAGTGGCCCAAATGAGAACCAAACAAAAGCACTGCATCGGCTTGGAATAAGAAGAATGGGACACCTCAATAAACATATCGGCTTAAGAACTGGATCCACCATCTTTCACCCGTGTAACTGGTCCTGTTTAGTAAACAGTTCCACAAGTAACGGGGCTTAAGCATTATAGCATTGATTGATGGTCTCTGAACTCTCCTCCTCCTATAGTCATGAAATGGAGGACGAGAGGGAGGCCATCTCCCTGGGTATGAAGGACTGGGAGCATATCAAATCCTTGTCTCTCCAATCTTCTTCTTCGAATCAAGCCCACGCCTACGCTGAAGCCGAAGCCCAAGCGCAGGCGCGTTCGACGGGATGGGAGGTGGTGATGCGTCGAGAGACTCTATACGACGACGACGACTGCTCCGTCTTTCCGCCGAGCAAACACGAAGGTTTACACGTCTCCTTCCAAGATGACCAACACCAGGAAGAAGAAGAACCAGAACCAGAGCCAGAGCCAGAGCCATCTGATATTGATGGGAATGGCCCACATCCTCAGCAGTCCGATTCCCAGACCGGAGTTGCAGGGGACATCGTGAAGCGCTTGGGCATTGGGTTTGAGCTCTTATACTCGAGGGTGTTCCGTATTGTTTCCGTGGTTCGTTCTCGTGTTGCCAGTAGAGGGACGGTTGGGTTATTTAGCTCTGCCACCACCGGAGTCGCAGGGGCGCTGTTGTTGTCTTTGTTGTACATGGGCGTGCGGCGGTGGCATCGAAGACTTCGACAGGAGAAGATGGACCGTCTGGTCCATCTAATCCAGGAGCAGGATGAGGTACTTGTAAATCTTCCGACTAGTTTGATTTCTGTTGGTTCGTTTTGTTTGGAAATTTGGTTATTTGTGATTCTTGATTATTAGTCTTTTGTTTTGTTGGGATATATTGTTTGGAATTCAGTTCCAGCTTTCCAGCCTTCCAGGTATTTGTGAAAATGCTGATAAGAGACGATAGAGAACGTACAGGGTACCTAGGAAGCTGAACTCATCAAAGACCAAAAACTGATACAACTCAGCTGAGTCTAGTGAGACTTGGTGTAGTAATCTTCACATTTGTAGGAGGCACGCTTTGAGGCACCATGAATCAGAAAGGTTTCCCACATAAACACCTTGTACTGGTACCATCCAAAATTGATGTGAATACAGTCCTAGATTTTAATAGTGTCTACCTTCCTCTTTGGTGTAATAGTAAGTGCCTTATGCTGATTTGTAGGAACCCAAACCCCTAAACAGATCAATAGATACTAACCCCAAAAACTTCAGGGCTAGTTTCCAACACAATAAAGAAGAAGAATTCAAGATAGAGAAATAGGGCTCTTTCTTATCCTTCTCTATTAAGAAAAATTAATTTATTAGGGCTCTTTCTAAAACAAAACTAAACAAATAAAATTGATTAGGGCTCTTTCTGAAACCAAAAATAAACTTTATTTCTCAATAATCTTTCTCTATTACATGTCATACGTTTTTATATCCTAACAACCAAGAAAATAAAGAAACCTATTTCATAACTAACTCTTGATTTTTAATTAATAACAATTACATTTTAATAAAGAATCATAACAAACTCTTTAAACCAAAACCAACTAAAACACTAATTTAATTAAATTACTTGATTTAATAATTAATTCTATCAGCCTCCCTTAAATCAAGTTATTTGAAAACAGGCATCCCCATCATTTAATGTTCCAATGCTGCCAATCGCAACAGTCTTTAACACCATATCCATTAAAGTATTTTGTTGTGTCATTCTTTGACTATCCGATCATTGCGCTTTATCAATTGCTTCATGCATGAATGATGCCAAACTTTGCAGATTCCGTGACTTCTTGTATCCATTGTTTCTAGACCAAAGAACTACTCCATATTCACCCATTCCATACCCAAACCTTCCATATAATTTTTCTTTTCATTATTCAGTGAAAAAATTATAAAACCTTCAACGATCTCACCATCATTGCAGTGTTTGACATCATCTTGATCTACTCTTGGATCAAAATTTATCATCCAATCAAATTTTCCATCTTCTAGTTCTTCTTGACTAATAAAGCCACCATCTAAGTAATCTTGTGTTTTCCATCTTTGATTTGCTAGGTCACTAACAAAACCTTGCACCAACTCATTTGGTACATCAATTGCAATATTGTCTTCGATCTGCAACTCTAGCTCATAAAAAACAACCATAGAGTTTGTAGCCTCATCATCCCATCAAAGAAACAATGATTTTCCATACCATTTACATTTTTTTCTTCATTAACTTCTTTTATCTCCTCAACAATTGAATTGTCATAATTACTATCACATTCAAAATATGATAGATATTTATCTTCATTGCCAAATTTATGATAATCCATACATATGTGATTAATTTTATTAGAATCACAATTTTCATTGACCATATCATATGAGATAACATAATTCAAATCACTTGAATCTAATACAGGTGAACAAACGATGCTTACTTGGACTGAATTGGGATTTGAATCTTCTTATGAAATTTGAAGCTCTTTGGTTTCTTGTATTTTCGCACCAGTATCGACATCTGCATTGTTACTTTCATCCTCTTTAAGATCTTCATCTTCTAAAAAAAAAATCATTATAATCTGTATCATATATCCAATATTCCATTAGTAACATTGGCTAACCTTTATATTCTAATGAGAGAATCTCAAGCTTCTCCCACACTTGAGTTAAACAACTCAAATCTTGAGTGCACTTCTTCGCAAATAGAAATTTGCAAAAATTTAAATATTTTTTTAGATTTCTTTTCTGACATGCCACCTTTAGGCATTCCTACAACCACATCCCATAGGTTGTATACAAGGAAATATGTGCAAACATTATGTCTCCAAGAATCATAATTTGAAAACTTGGACTTCTCCATTACAATTGTTGGGTGTCTTTATTTCAAGGGCCGTTGGATGTTCTCAAGATCCAACGGTGGGACTACTATTTGGAGTTAAAGACTCCTTTTGTGAGAGGAGTCTCGGCCAATGACTCTAGTGTGGAAAACCCTAATATAAAAATTAGAGAAAAGGGAGAGAGAGAGAGAGAGGAGCGTAGCCGTAAGGGGTTCTTGTGGGGATTTTCTCCAAGGGTTTGAGAATGGGAGAGAGTGGGTGTACAAAGGGAAAAGGTGTAGGTTTTGGGTTTTAAAAACACTCTTTTTATGGATTTCACATTCTCATAGTGGACGTAGGTACATCGTCTAACCACATAAAAATCCTTGTCTTGTGAGATTGTTAATTTCTTTGCTACTTTTTTATTTTTTATTGCATAGATCATGAGTTGTTTAGGCCCATATCCCATCACCTGTAATTTCAGGGTTTCCGTTGAGCCAACACTTGGTAACATCAAAGCTTCAAGTTTGTGTTTAGGAGGAAGAGGAAAAAACTGGTGAATAAAAATATTTTTATTCAAAGGGTTGCTTTCTAAATTTTTTGGTTGATTCACGATGGCAATAAAGGTTTCCATTGGTCAGCGTTCTTTGGAAAAATTTGATGGAAATGATAGTTTCACTTTTTGGCAAAGAAAGGCGAAGGATGTGTTACTACAACAGGGTTTGTATAAGGCGTTGCAAGGAAAGAAGGCAAGTCTAAGAAGATGGAGGATGATGATTGGAAAGACATAGAGGTGAGGGCAGTTAGGACAATTTGGCTCTGTCTTGCGGATAACATATGCTTAACGTTATGGATGAAAATTTGGCGTTAGTGTTATGGGAGATGAGAAAGAGTTTCACCAATAACCTATATTTAAAGCGACAATTGTATGGGCTGAAGATGGTGGAATGAGCAAATTTGTTAGAACACTTAAACGTGTTCAACCAGCTCTTGAATCAACTGCACAAGTTTGATGTCAAGGTAAAGGAAGAATACAAGGCCCTTTTACTTTTTACCGCGCTTCCTTGATTCTTACGACAATTTAGCGACAATTTTATTGTTCGGGAAAGATATAGTATAACTAAAGGATGTCACAGCATCGCTCCTATTTAATGAGATTAGGAGGAGACGAAATCTTAAAGGAGGTCAAGATTTTTGGTTGATTGGTCGGGTTGAGAATTGCGTAAGGAGATCGTTTATGAGGGGATTGAGGAATAGCAAGTCTAGGTCCAAGTCCAAAGGAAATGACAAGATACAATGTTTCCATTGTAAGGAATATGGTCACATTAAGAGGGATTGTTCAGAACGTGGTGACAGAAAGAAAAGTGATAGTCTTAGTACAACGTTGACAGAGTAATAGGAGGGATACATTAGAAATGTTCTTACAATCTCCAAAGGTATAAACATTTTTTTTCATGATGAGTGGATATTAGATTCAGATTATCCTGTTGATTTATACTCCAAGAAAAAATATTTTGATACGTTCAAAGAGAAGAAGAAAAGTGTTGTTTTTTTGGGTGACAGGCCCACTTGTGACATCACAGGTGTCGGGATGATGAAGGTCAAGATGTTTGATGGAGTGGTTTGCACTTTGAGTAGTGTGACATATGTCCCAAAGATCCGAAGAAATCTAATATCCCAAGTCCAATTAGATTCCATGGGTTACAAGCATTTAGCTACAGGTGGAATCATAAAAATCACACTCTGCTGTTTGGTCATGATGAAGGGAGAAAAGTGTGATGGTTTGTATCATCTAATGGAGAATACAATGATTAATGATATTCCTTTGACCTCGATGGATAGTTGGAAATGGGGTGCACGGAATAACAAGCGCTTGAACAGGGTCTCTTTCACAGTTGCAGCAGAGACAAATGTAACGGGTTTCCAGGTGATATACAATGGTGAGTCAATTCCTGCTATTAAAGAAGACGGATCGAGGTTCCTCTTTAGAGTTGACTCGGGATAGCTACATATGTGCATTGGTCATGTTATGATCGAGTCGGATGGTGTCAAGACCAAATTAAATTGATGGTATGTGTAGTGGTGGTTCTTCAAGGCCAGTGGTTGTTTGTGGTGATAGCAAGCATGTTATGATTGAGGTTCTAGGTGGAGGTGTGTTCCAAGTATATATAGCGCACTAAGAAGGAAAAGTGCAGGATTTTTCCATGGTGGTTTCGGAATGCAGGCCAAGGTGGAGTGTTGTGCACATGTCACAGGTTCTATGTCTTTGCAAAGATATAGGTGGAGCTAATTTCAATAGAAAATCTTTAAAGATGCTAGAAATAAAGCTAAGGTGGAGATTTGTTGGGTGTCTTTATTTTAAGAGCTTGGATCTTGAGAAGATCTAACGGTGGGGCTACTACTTGGAGTTAAAGGCTCCTTTTATGAGAGGAGTCTTGGCCAATGACTCTGGTATGGAAAAGCCTAGTATAAAAATTAGGGGAAAAGGAGAGAGGAATAGAGAGGAGCAGCCACAAGGGGTTCTTGTGGGGGTTTTCTCCAAGGGTTTGAGAGTCTGAGAGAGAAAGGGTCTACAAAGGGAAAAGGTGTGGGTTTTGGGTTTTAGAAAACACATTTTTTTGTATGGATTCAGCATTCTCAAAGTGAAGAAATGTTTGATTCTCTCCTATGGACGTAAGCACATTGTCGAACCACGTAAAAATCATCATCTGGTGTGATTGTTAATTTTGTTGTTACTATTTTATTCTTTATTGTATAGATCATGAGTGGTTTAGGCCCATATGCCATCACGTGGAATTTTAGGGCTGTTTTCGCTGCACCCACAACAATATCCATCATAAATATTGATTAGAATCAATAAAAATATATAAATTGCCCCTTTTTAAAACTCACCTCCCTGGTGCTTGATTAAATCCTTTCTTTTTTGTTTCTCCTCTATTGGAATCAATTTGCAGGCCTCCATAAACACTAGGCTCTATCGTAACCCTCCTTTGGGATCTTCACTTGGTTTCCTCCCTCATAATTTTCCTTGGTCAAGTCTACCCAACTTTTGGATCATTAAATCTTCTCATTCGACTCTGATCCTAAAACACCACTAAACTTTTGAATCAAATGGTTCTAATACCACTTGTAGGAACCCAAAACCCTAAACAAATCAATAGATACTAACCCCAAAACTTTTAGGGTTAGTTTCCAACACAATAAAGAAGAAATAGGGCTCTTTCTAAAACAAAACAAATAAAATTGATTAGGGCTCTTTCTAAAACCCAAAATAAACTTTATTTCTCAATATTCGTCCTCTATTACATGTCATACGGTTTTACCTCTTTATATTTACGAACAACCAAGAAAACAAACAAACCTATTTCATAACTCTTGACTTTTACTTAATAACAATAACAAACTAATAAAGAATCCTAACAAAATCTTTAAACCAAAGTAACAAACAAAAACCAACTAAAACACTAATTTAACTAAATAACTTGATTTAAGAATTAATTATATCATGATTTTTGCTTCTCAATGCAACATGTGTACTATACTGGAGAATAGTAATCAGAGTTGGCTCAGGCATATCAAAGATTATGCTAACTTATCTAGTTTGAGTGTATAGTTTGTTAGTTTTTCTGCTAAAACATAAACTCAGTGATGTTTGTTGAAGCAATGGGGTTGATTCAGTCATGGTTGCATCATATTCTGGTATATTGTTGTGAGTTGGTTTACTGATTTGCTGTAAGGTAGTTATTTCCTAACGCCCAGTCTGGTTGCTTTGAATTGTATAGAAAAGAAAAGACAAGAATAGAAAAGAAAATCCCACAAGAAAAGGAAAGAAAAGAATCATGAGAAAAACATGAGAAAACCAACTTTCCATGGCAACCAGACAGCTTAAAAATGATTTTTCGAGAAAATTTTGTCATGAGAAAACGTTTTCATGGCAATCAGACTGAGCCTAAAGGAAAAACAAGAGAAACCATTTGATTTAGAATGTAAATGTTGACTAGGTTTTGGTGAGTATTATATGATTTACGAGAGACAATAACTTCTATTTCGAGTTTATACTTGTTTGATCCCCCTTCTCTTTCTCACAAGTTGGCAAGTACGGTTAGTGGGTGAACACGTATTCTCAAACCAATTCGCAATAGAAATGGTCATACTTTACTAACTTAGGAGGGTGGCATTTTCCTTTAAATTTTGGTGTTGCCCACCAGGGTAAGCTTGTTGTTTCATAGTTTGATAGCTTCTACTGACAAAGGACCTGGCCAAAGTTGTTTACTGGGCTTAAAAAAACAAAAGCCTAGTTTTGTTAGAATAGGTGATCGATGCGGTTCCAGTGCTGCCCGACGAAACTTCTTTTTTTTAACTAATCAAGCCACTAGCTCTATATAAGCTGATTTTATTGATTGTAAATTGGCATCAGGAAAGTTCCTAGAGAACATAGTCTTTAAAGGCTTGGAAGCAGGAGTGAGACATCGAAAAGGGGGCAGAGTTGTTGGTTCTCCTTATCTTGTTCTCAAAGTGAGGAGGTTTTTTGGTTGGTGATTTTGTAGGAGCCATGTCATAATACATATTCTTCATCCCTATTCTTAATATTCTCTGAGTAATGCTTGTAGAATTATCAGGTGGCCTCTGCGTTTCATCTACTCTCTTTCCTCTGTATATGGCAGGGGGCTGCTCTTATTAGTCAGAGGTTTCTATAGATAACAATAAATAATGGAAAGCAAGAATACTATTGGTACATACATCTGTTTTACTATATGTTATGCTTATGGCAGCCATCTATTTGGTTTTTTATTTTTTTATTTAAGAATTCTATCCAGAAATGCACATTCAGTTGAAATTTTCTATTGCTTCTTTATTCTGCTTCAGTCTTTGTAGTACACACTCCTCTACCAATACTGAAATTTTATTTGCTCACTTGCAGAAGATTGGTCGGCTCTTGCAACAAATTACTCAAATGAATGAAGTACTTTCAGCCCGTTACAGAGTTCCTGTACTCAGGAATGGTTGATTGATCCTCCTATACAGTTCCCTAACCCACAGGGATTCGGAGATATCTACTTTGTTGGGTTGGAATCCAAAGCATCATGCGTAGAACATCAGCTTATTTTACGTACTTTAAAAGAAAAAAAAAAAAAGAAAGATATAAAGTTGATGTTGCTCAGAGGTTCATAAGCATTCGTGACTGTCTTTGTTGTTATTTCTGCATGTTCAATATAATTTAGTTTAGCATGCTTTGATGATACCTCCATTCGTAGGCATTTTTTTTCTTTTTTTAATTTTTATTTTGGGATAAATCATAAAATAGTTAGTTCAGATATGCTACCTCTTACTGCTGTAAGATGAGTCATTTTAGGATTTTAAGATTTTTTTTTGTTTTGTTTTTGAAATAAGCAGTTTCAAGCAACAGGTAAAGTTTTTTGTTGGCCGCAAGAACATTGGGAACGTTCAAGGGATGCAGCTTGGTAGGACAATTGAGGGGATGTCACAGGTATGGGAAGTACAAAAGCTTGCATGTCAGAATTAATGATAAGTTGGCATGGACAAATCATCAAGAGACAAGCTCACCGACCATAAAGTTTTGAGTCCTAAGAGAAGGGACCTTGTCAATGCCCCAGTGCTCTGGCGGCTGAGGCATTTGTCTTCCATAGGGAAGACCCAGGGTCAAATGCCTAGAGGAGGGATAGGGTGAGCAGTGCAAAGTGGTGTCGCCTGCTCGGGTCTCAAGTTCTAGCTAGCTTAGGCCGGTCCCATTTCAAGCAGCTGTGATGATGAAGGCCCATGTGGCCGTACCAAAAAATGAAGAGAAGGGACATTGCCACAGAGGATTGCAGTTGGCTTTAGAGCCATACTGTGAGATGCATGGGTTGGAACTCTCGAAGGAGAGATCCATGATTCAACGAACAGAGTCACAACTTTATTTGCATGTAGCCAAACATTTCGGCGTAGGATGTGCGGAGCAGTTAGTGGACCGTGCTTGGAGAGGTGTTGTTGGGCTGATTTTGAGAGCAAGCAGTGTTCTAGTTTGGGTTTGTTTGCTGGTAGAGCCGAGTTCAAAAGGGTTTGAAGTCGTAAATGTCTTAAGAGTTGGGAGAAAAAGTGTTGCCGGAGGAGTTAAACAAGCATCCTAGAGTGGACATTAGTATACAATGGATCATGCACATTCACAATAGACCGCATACAAGGGGTGTTTGTGTGCAATGGGATGCGTACAATGGCATTGGGAGTGCCTTGGCGGCTAGGAAGAATCAAGAAGTAGGCGATGTACACAGGGGTGGAGCCAGGATTTTCTAGTAGGGGGCACGTAAAAAAATTGTAATTAAAAAAATGTATAAATATACTAAAGTGTATATCATTTACTTAAATAATTCTCATTAAAAAGTCATTTACTACTGTGTATCATTCGTTTACAATAAATAATTGTCCACTAAAAATCCATATACAATTATAGTGGCAATTGTCTATGACGAAGCTTAATGTCCTACAAACGTTGAATGATTTTTTCATTATTCATGCTATTAAAAAACATACTTCTTGGTAAAGTGATTAAACAATCATTCATCCAATCATTTTCCGTGTATACCCTTAACTCAACACGATTAATAAATGAGTCATGTTTAGGTTAACCCATATAATTTTATACCCTTAACACAACACCTAACCCACCAATACAAATTACCATGCCTACTTTCACATCCCACACAGAGGATCCGCCATCGTCCATGGGTTTGATGAATGGACTGATATCATGCCAGTACCAACTAGTGCATATCACACCAGTACCAATCAATGGGTGAAATGATGCATGACGAAGGGTATATTGACCGAGTTCACATCATCTCTAGTCCGATTAGACATATACTACATTAGTCTCTACTCAAGATGTGACTAATGACTGACAAATGGTACATTGTAATAAATACTACTTATTTACTGTGTATTTACCATAATACTTTCCTTTGATCCATATTTATTAACCTAAACACCTTTGTTATGCCACATTTCTTGCACTAATTGGTAGTGGCGATATCTGTCCATTCAGACTAGAGATCATTCAAACTCATAGTAACTGAAATATATGGGTTATAGGTGGTTATTATTGTGAATGCACAATAAATATGTACATGTGTATTTATTAATATACTCTTTGTCAAATAGTGTTACTTCTATGGTAGAAACTAGTGTGTTACCTGTCCATTCTGACTAAAGATGATGTGAACCTTTCGTTCATCACCTTGTAATAAATATTTTCCATTAAAAAATCTCTTTTTTGATCTTCCATTTATTCCCCTTATCGTATTCAACTCTAACATTAATGTTTTTCCATGATTTTTCATAAGATCGATCAACATTCCAATCCCTTATTAGAGAATTGTTGCATTTGAATCTCTGATTCTCCTTTGTCTTTAATTTTATTTTCATGTCCGATCTAATAAGCTCTACCATTGATTTAGGTTGTATTTCAGTGTTAGACAAGAGAAGCAACTAGACTTGAGTTAATGAAGAGAATGAAGCAAATGCTTTATCCACAATTTTGGTGTCTAGGACCGTGGGAACGACATGTGGAGGGAAATGGGTAAGAATTTGGGTGGGTTAGAAGAAATTTCAAATTCCCGCCCGCTTTCTCCATGTTTCATCTTCACAATCTTGGACACCAAATCTTGGACATAACATCAAGATAACAATCATTTTTCAAAAATAAAAAAACAAAAACAAATAAAAGGAAAATAAGAAATTGTAGCTACATGATTGGGAGAAACCTCAATTTAGAGGAGAAAAAAAACATTTTATTTGTAACATTGAAAGCAAGCGACACTTAAGGAAGAAGAAGAATGATTGTCCATGTTGACATAGACCTTGTAGGTGTGCAATTGATTGTCACATGATGTGTTTTTTAATTTGGTGTTTGTTTTTGACAACCTACTTTTTCAATTGAACATTTGTTTGGATGATTTTACCCCCAACACAACATGTGTCAGCTTATAATTCATCACAGACACTACAGAGACTTTTTCATCTCATAATATTTAATGTGTTTTTTTTTAAGCTTTAATCTCTTCAGTTTTTCCTTTTTTTTTTGTAATAATCTCTTCTGTTAATATGTTTTCTCTTTTTTACTAAATAAAAAAAAATCAATTTATAGCCATAGGTCCTCTTAAACTTCTCTCTAACTACTGGAGTAATCTAATAAGCATGGTCTTTCAAAGTGGCCAAACTTGTTACTCTAGCCTATCAAGTGTTTTTATGTGCTGACATAAGC
This sequence comes from Platanus orientalis, assembly GCA_025762735.1. NCBI lineage: Eukaryota > Viridiplantae > Streptophyta > Magnoliopsida > Proteales > Platanaceae > Platanus > Platanus orientalis. Next base: position 15,267 of record JAOXJP010124129.1, on the reverse strand, counting down.
TTATGCAGGCGTGCCATTGATTGACACATGATGTGTTTTAAATTTGGTGTCTCTTATTTTACACCTAAACACTTTTTTAAACCCTCAACACAACATGTTAGCCTATAATTGATCATAAACACTACAGACACTTTGCAATCACATAACATCTGCGAGCCATCGATAAACACTACCCTAGAATAATAATTTTTGGAATTTGAGGGGGGTAGTTGCCCCCCCCCTTAACCCTATGTGGCCCCGCCATTGGGTGTACAGAGTTTTTGAACTGAGTTTAGTGGATTACTGAGTGATGATTAAGGGTAATCGAGGCGCAAGGAGCAAGTGTACAAGCCGAGGGTGAGCACTAGGTGGCATGTTAGGAGGCATAGGCGACTTGACAAGCTATGTGTCATGCGACATGCTCTTAGCCCGTATGAACTTAAACTGTGAGACATCCCTAACATATATTAGGGATGTCAGAGGGGCTACCTAGGGTTCCCCCAAGGACATTAGTACTTGGACTATACTTGGGGCCTTGTGTAGGTAGCATTGTGCACTAGTTTCATGCTTTGGGCCTCTGGCTACCTTGGGGGCATTGCTAGCATGCTATATGCGACGATGTTGATACATTAGTGGTCAAATAGGTTATCCTGTGGCCTATGTGCTCAAGTGTGACTTGTTCTAGTGCTAGGAAAAATCCTAGCTTAATACAAAATGTCACTTTGATGGCAAAACAAGGTGCCTACACTAAGTGTCATATGCGTTAATGAGCTTAATGTCTCAGGTGGTAGCTCGAGGATGTGTTGTAGTTGTGATGGACCTTCAGTGCTACATGGTGGGATAACTAAGAGTTCCATGATCGTTTAAGGTACACTTCAATGGCACGATGTGCACGTCGAGGTGGTTGACTAGTCATGTGCTTGACTTAATACGGTTCAGAGTTAGCTAGTAGGTGACGGCAGTACAAGAAACCCTCCGAATGAGATGAGCATCATGAGGACGCAATGAAGGAACTCATAGTCTTGTCGAGCGGGGCTTGATGTATCGATGTTCTTAGTAAGCAGTATCATTGTCAATGCATAGAGAGCATATCGACAGGTCATAGAGGACTGAAATGACATTTAGGCTGACCTTGGCTAATTGATGACTGGAGCACCACATGATTTTACAAAGAGAAAAATTTAGCTGTGACATAACTTTTTAAAGGTGTCAGCCTCATAAGCGGCCTTGGCGGTGAGGATACTTTAGGCAATGGGGCGAAAACTCCCATGCCTATAGGGATCATTGATCAAAGATGAATGCTCCAACAATATGGGGAGAGGAAAGATTAAAGAGTGTTTGATAGCCTTAATTGTTTTTTTTTTTTTTTTTGGGGGGGGGGGAGTGAAGCTCGAACTTTAAACTTTTGTCCATGCAGTCACAGAACATTGACCAAGACCGAGTCTGAATAGTTATGCATGATTTTTGGACTCAAGCATGCCTTAGCCACCGGCTTTTGTTGAAGTTATTGTTTCTTAAACAATCTCTTCCTTTGGAATGCCAAGAGAAGGTGAGCAAAGATAGAAAAGGAAGTGATTCATTTAGTTGGCAAGTATGCGAGCAATCCAATATTTTCTCAGATGAGGACTAAGGAGCACGAGAGCCCAGAGACAAACCCGGCTTTTGTGCACATAAAATTCATGTGGAAAGCATGCACATGGACCAAGGGGTGAATACATCAGCGCCGAAAAGTGATTTACACTTTTGGGGGGGTGCTTATCACTTTTTGACATTGATGCGTCTGTCCCTTGGTCTGTGTGCATGCATTACACATGGATTTTGAGTGCACAAAATCCGGACTGGAGACTGGGGTGTTTCCACTGTTCATCTCGGAGTAGCAACAAGAACCAAGCTGTGTGTGTGCAAGGAACCACACTTTTTGGTGATGAATTACCCAATGATATAACCTCAAATATCCTATACTTTCTTTTAGAAGAATAATGTTTTGTCTAGGATGTATAGTTCTGTTGAGAACCACAATTTCCCTATTCTCTTGTGCAAATCAATGAAATAAAACCAAATGAAAATAAAATGCAAAATATAATCATAAGAAATAACAAATCAAGTAACAAGAGAAAACATACCACAATACGTCAAGATTTTTAACGTAAAAAACCATTAAAGGAAAAATCACATGACACTAGTCCAACAAAATATTCCACTATAAAATATGAAATGGGTATAAGGTTAGATCTCACCAATATTGAGGAGTACAGAAAACTAAAAAACCTTAAAAGAGAATGACCTGGATTTGTGAATGCTCAATCTTTACATCTTCTTCTATTCTTCCTAAAAAAAAAAACCCCAACTTCAAAATACCTATAAAGAAGAAATTTTTGCTACTATTTTAATAACCCAAAAAAGCTAGAGAAGAAACATAATCACTCTTTCTTTTTCTTCCCTACTTTAAGCAAAACCCTCTTTTTTTTTTTTAAGGTTTTCCTTTCTCTATCTTTTGGGTTCTTACTTCTCACAACTCTCCAACCCTTTTTCTTTTCTTTTTTATTTTTGGAACTATGAGCAACTTGGAGACACAAACCTTTGATAAAAGCGGGATATGTTCGATGGCTAGGGGACTTGCAATGAATTATAGAACAGAAAATGACTCCGTGAGCCCCCTCCCGTTTAAAGGTCGGATTGGACCACCTAGCAGTTGACACCCTTACCCATAATTGAATTGTGTGACCCTACCAACACTCAGTTATGGTTGCGATGTCTAATCAAACCTTCAACTGTCGGCGATTCCAATGTTCTTTAATCTTCCAGCTAGAAGATAAAACTCCCAGCAAAACTCGATAACAAGCTGCAGAAGGAAACATAGATTCCTGAAACAATTTGTCTTCAAGATCATTAGCAGTTACCTGTGTATAAAAGCATAAGATCTAACATAAATTTCTACTAGTTCACCTCTAGAATTAGAAACCATACATTTGCCGTTTCATCTAATGAGGCCAAGCAAGCAAATTATAAACAAAATCCATGTAATGTTTCGTCATGAAAGTGTTCAGAATCTTGGTATGCATCCAATACAATCAAAGACAAGGAATTCAACTATTGCCAGATGATAATTTTGAAACTGCAGCATTCATTGATTGTAACTAGGCCGACAGAAAGTGTAAAACTGTTTTTCTTTTTTTTTTTCCTGTTCCAATTGAGTGCAATTTGTCTTTCTTTTCTTCAATAAATAGCACTAGCTGAAAACAGCAATTTAAGGAGCCAAAAACAAACAACCATAGCCAAATTCTTTGTTGAACCATAGCACAGAGACATGAGTTCTACTATATATGAGTTGATACGGCTTAAGTAACCCAAGGGAGAAGGCAATGAGTCCCCAATTCTTTGAACCTGTAAAGCTACTTTCCAACAAAAAACAATTTTCTTGTAATAGTTACTAGATATGTACATAGTTTGGGTCCACATCTTGGCAGATATCAAGGGATATCTTTTCCTACCCTATTTGCTATATTTATACAAATGAAAATGCAGTGGACATTCATGACTTACCTTATTCCCTCCCTTGTTATTTTGAGAGAGATGATGAGGAGTGCAGCAGAGACAAGCCCTATTGTTTAATCCAATTACGGGGTAATCCTATACAAGGACTGGAGCCTAGAAGAAACCATTGAGTAACCGATCAATGAAAACAGTGGACACACTGAATGTAGAAAGTCACTGTATGGAAGAGTTGACTGCAAGAACAACCATGTCTGGCTGAGGCTGATTCAAGTAAAAATAAGAAAATAGGTCCCCACGATCAATGTTGAAAATTTCTGAACCAACCTGGACTTCATCTTTTTGGAACCGTGTGGATCTTTATAAACTAAAAAAACGAGAATGATACATTTGTTGGAAACGGTTTTGAAAAACACACCCAGATTTCTGTGTAAAATCTGATTGGGTGGCTATGTTTGAGTTAAAATAAAAGTGGGACCCAGATGTCATCTAAGGTGGGTCCATATAGGTTTATGTTCACCTCAATGAGAAGAACAACTTCATATGATTGGATGCTCAAAATTGTCAATGGGTGAATGAAAAATTGTCTCCAAAAGTGCCTAGTTGATCACTGGTAAAACTGGTAAAAGCGTGAAATTTGAGTAGTCCCACATGGACTAGCTCAGAAATTTATGTGTGTTCCTATACATTAATGGTGAGCATAAGTTTGGGCCCCAAGGGGTACTGCTGTTTTGTGGACAGGAGAGGACCTAGCCAACATGGGCATCGAACCGAACCAGATCGGGTTGGGTCATAAGAAAAATAAATAAATATCATTTTTATTTATAATTTTCTTTTGGCATTCTCCCAAAATCGGTAAGCGACACCTCTTGACACATGTACATTCCGTACGGATGTGTAGGTGGCTATTAGATTGCAGCTATTGGTCATTGGTGATGCAGCTATTGGTCATTGGTGACTGTACGGAATCAAAGGTTGTGTCCCTATACCTGTTCCAAACAGACACCAAAAACTCTATAAATAATAGGTCCCTCATGCATTTCATATTGATTTCAAACAAATTTTCGGTTAAGAATTTAGTCTCATAGTGCATTTGTGTGAGAGAGAAAGTACTGCACGGTTTGGTTCGCCAGACACAGATCCTATTGCTACCTCTATATGTGCAGATCATTGTATCCTGGGAAATAGACATCCGATTTAATCGATAGCACCAGTGCGAGGGACGAATCTGTCTTAAGGATATAGTGTCTAACACTAGCCTTGATCTACTTAAGTGAAGTTTCATCATTTGAACCCAAGTAAGTGTTTCATTTATTTTATTTGAGTAAATTTTGTTGTTTATAATGTAGTGCACATGTATGTAGAATACTGAAATAGCAATACCGCACCTAACAATTTCAAAGGCGAAGACTGTACATGTCCATTTTTTCACATTGGTGTGTCTTGTGTAGGTGGGATAGTAGATCTATAAGCCATATATTTCTTTACTGTTATTTTGCTAAATTAATTTGGAACTGTTTTTTCTCTAAAGTATCAAAATCATGGGTTATGGCAACTGAATTATTGGATCATATTTGTCAATGGAATAGTTGGGGATGGGGTCTCATGGAAAAATCTTTTGGGATATTTTACTTCATGCGATCTATTGTCACATTTGGAAAAAAAGGAATATGAGAATTTTTTAAGGGAAGTATAAGTTATAAATGAGGTGTTAGACTCTATTATTAGAGAAGTGGAGAATTGGTTACTAGTAGTAAACGAGTTTAGAGGAATGTCCTTGTTGGACTTCATTAGAGATTGGGTGGAGTCTTTATCCAAATCGGTTGTTAAGATCTTATCTCTTGGCCATTCCAATAGGACATGTTCTTTTAAGCTAAATTTTGATGGTACCTCTAAAGGTAATCAAGGGTTCAACCGGATTTGGGTGTATCCTTTCAAATACAATTGGTAATTTCGTTCAAATCATGGTGGTTTCTATTGGTTCTTATGACTTTATTAAGATAAAGATTTTTTGACTGTTGATGGTTCTTTGGGAAATCAAGAGGTTGGGTATTTAGGATGTCTGTATTGAGAGGGATTCTAAGGTTGCAATTGGGTGGGGTTTAGACATAGGTGACAGTTCCTGGAGATATGATCACTTCATTCATAATATTAGGGACCTAGTCATGTTTTTATCTGGCACTCATTTGGCCCATATTTTTAGGGAGCATAATGCTTTAGTTGATAAGCTTGCAAATTTGGGGAAGGGGGGGGGGGTAGTTAAGGGTTTTTCTCTCTTCTTAATAAATCTTTTTGTAATATATATATATACCTGTGTATGTGTGTGTGGTGGGGCGACTTCGAACCAATTTGAAAGGAGAATGATTGTCTGTGTTGAGACAGACCTCTACAAGCATGCCATTAATTGACAAATGATGGGTTTTTGAGTTTGGTGTCATCTTTTTGAACACTTACTTTTTAATCTGAACACTTTTTTTGGACATTTTAAACCCAAAACACAACACATGTCAATCAGCTTATCATTCACCATACACATTACACACTTTTTTCATCACAGAACATTTTCTTCCATTTGAAACTCTAGCTGCTATTGAGGGAAAAAGAACATAATGCAAAAATTGTCATATTTATCATGTTCACGTAGCTTTCTCAAAAAAATCTTACATATAAAATAATAATAATAGTGACAACAACAACTTATCTTGAGTAAACAAATCATATATTCTCGGTAGCTATGGTAGGCCCCTATGTTGAGTGAAATCTAGATGTCCTTTTCTAGTTTTTTTTTTTTTTTTTCGTTGTAATTTTAGTATGTTATCATGATTTTTTATAATTTTGTTGAAGAATTCCATGCTTGTTTCAATATCTCAATTTCCACTCCTCATGGCAAAATATGAACTGAAATCAATATTTTGAACCTTAATTAAATAAAGGGTGCTAAAGTTATCATCAAGAAATGAGGTCCATGTGTTTGCGCATACTGTGTCCTTATCCGGGATGGGCTACTAGGTTGAACCTTGCCACTTAAGGATAGGGTGATATCGAGTCCCAGCCTACCTGAATCATTATGTTACAAGACCCATCTAACACTCACGACCCAACAGACATGTAGTATATTTTAGAATTTGGCACTCCGGGCCGGGCCTATTTAAGTAGAGTGGTCCATTTAGCTGGTTACTATACCAAGTGCTCAATTCCATAAGAAGTTGGTCCTAATTCACAGGCCTACACCAAGCCATGGGCTTAATTACATGGCCCAAGCAGAGTCTAAAGTTGACCATGCCTTAAAACCCATCAAGTGGGCCCATCCAACGAGAGGAAATAATCTACAGTTCCAAGTCCCTTTACAGTCCAAATGGCCATATCACAGCTAAAAATGTGAGTGTGATTTGACAGAAGTTTGAAATTTAAATCTTAAGGCCGAAAAAAGTCACCCATATTTGGGGCGATTATAGGACCGTTTGGATTGTAGAGGGATTTTGAACTGTATATTCCATATCGATTTGTTAACAAACCCAGGGGACGTGACACATACCCCCAAATAAGTGAATTTTCACTTTTTTGGGGGTATATGTCCATCTCCTGCCCCAACAGATTAATCTACGGGCAGGAGAGGATTATATACTGCAGGAGCTACAATAATTAGAAGTGGAATTTCTCTTTGTTGTCATGGTTATCCTTGCTAATGGTTTGATGCTTTGATTCCCACCCATGTTGTTTTCCATACCCTAGGATCTATGATATGGAGATCCATTAACTATCAAGAATTTTTACCTTTAACACTGTCTGGATCCTCAGAATTAGAAGTCACTTGAGGAGTTTGTAAAAGTAATGGTTTAGAATTCAAAAACGAAGAAATAATTCTTGAAATGCAGACAAAGATGAATTTGATGTAACCCAAAAAAGTAACTCCAGTCTCGATTTGGATTGCAAGGGTCCAACTCCAATCTAATTGTTTATAAAGATCCTAACAACAATTTAAAGTTGGAACATATAAATAGAAAGCAGGGAGAGAATCCAAATCCTTCTTTGGTTCTCATTCACCCTTTTATCCATCAATTTTCATCCACTTATAATGCACCATTAGTCGTCCTAGATAAAATGTCCAGTTCTGCAACTCCTGGGTCGAAATGTCGAATCATACCGCCGACTATATCTTTGATTGATCTACCTGGTTTCGCTGCTACTAATCTTAACTTATGGCCTTGGTCTAAGCCTACATCTCATGACAAAGGCGTGCTAGAGTGCTTGCCCTCTACCGAAAGGACAGAAGAAAAGAGAAGCATTTCAATGATAGATGAAGAGATAAGTACAGAAGGGAGCATTATACATTAGATTCGAGGTCAGAAGAGAGAACTGATAAGAGATAATCATAATCAATAGAAAGAAGTGCAAGCAAACAGCCATACAGTTTCTTCCCATGCCATTGTTTCAGAGAGTAAGTACAGCACTTCGCATTCATTATCAAAGTCATTACAGTCAGTTGTTAGGATTACAACCCTTCTAATAAAGGATTCCGGGATGCAATAATAAACACATAAATGAAAGCCAACACAGAATTACAAGACACACATTTATGTGGAAAACTCAAAATCTGGGAAAAACTACAGAACCATAGAAAACTTTCACTATTCTAGAAAATAAATTGCGTCCAAAACACTTACAAGCTTCTCTCTCTCACTTTATCAGAGCCCTTTCACACACCCATAGAACCAAGAACCCTTTTCTCACTTTTCTTACAAATGAGAAAAGCATGTTTTCTCACTTTGAAGAAAACCCCCTTCAAAGATAAAACCCAAAAGAAAAACCTATTCCTCTCAAACTCGCAACCCTTTATGTTACTTTAAACGTTTAATTATACATATAAATACCCCAAAAAATTTAGTGTTGAAACAACCAATCAAAATCACACTTTTGTCCTTCTGTGCGAAACTCAAATTCACATCCTAGGAAGCTTGATGTGATTGATCGTAATCTTCTCAGCCATTGGTGCTCTCTTCATCAATCTAAACTCACTTTTGATCGATCAAATATGTCAATCCAAGTTGCTCAAGTTCCTTGATTGTGGCTTGACTCCCATTTGCTCCTCCTTGATTCTTTAGCAACATCAAGCTCTACACACAACAATCTGTCGCTTGGAGCTTGATCCCAATATTCTTAGAAGACTACCTATTGCAACTGTGATGAGAGTTCTTCCATTGTGACCTTGCGATTGTTCTCTTTTTGTCTTCAAATATGTCATCGCCATTGATCTCTTAAGATGCACCGGCTGGAAATAGAGACACCATCAACAATCTCTACCTTGTATTTATTCTCAACCCCTTGAAGATTTCTAGTAAAACTTAGTTCCACCTATATATTTGTCAAGACACGGCTTGTGACATGTGCACTACACTCCACCTTGACTCTCATTCCGGAATCACCATGGAGAAAAAACTTGCACTCGACCTTCTAAGTAAACTTTGTGTCATGCATACTTCAAAAACGCTTCTACCTCAAATCTGAATCTTTTTTTTTTTTTTTTTGCTATCACTACAAACAACAATTGGCCTTAAAGAATCATCGCTACATATACCATCGAATTAAATCAGTTTAAACACCATCCGACTCTATCATAACATGGTTAATACATATGTGTAGCTGCTCCAAGTCAATTCTGCTAGTCAACTCTAGAGTAGGACCTCGGTCTGTCCTCTCTAACCACATGAAGTATATTACCATCATTTATAACTTGGAAACTCATAACACTTATCTCTGCACCAACTACGAAAGAGACCCTGCACAAACAGTTGTTATTCAATGCATCTCATTTTCAGCTACTCATTGAGGTTAAAGGAATACTGTTAATTATCATATTCTCCATCAAATGATATAAACCATCACACTTTTCTCCCTTCATCAGAACCAAGCAGCCATGTGCAACTGAATACCTACATCCTATAGAATCCAATCACTTACGTTATAAAATTCTTTTGCATCTTTGGGATATATGTCACACCACCCAAAGTACGAACCGCTCTATCAAACACCTTGATCTTCACCATCCCAATACCCGTGGCATCACAAGTGGACCCATCACCCAAAGAAACAATACTTGTTTTCTTATCTTGAAATGAATCAAAATATTTTTTTCTTGTATCATATATGAATAGAACAACCTAAATCTTATATCCATTCATTATGAGAAAAAGTGTCCATACTTTGAGAGATTGTGAGAGCATCTCCAATGTATTCCTCCTGTTCATTTACTGCCACTGTACTACTGGGACTATCACTCTTCTTCCTATCAACACATTCTAAACAATCCCTTTTGATGTGGTTGTATTCCTTACAATGAAAACATTGCATCTTGTCCTCTCCTTTGGATCTACTACTCCCAGACCCCCTCCCCACAGATAACCTTTCTTTTTTCCCCTACATTGAGTGCACTCCCACTCCTTGATGATTCACCTGAAGATTTTCTTCGCACTTCCTCACTGAGTAAAACATTCACCGCATCATCAAACTTTAGTGTTCCTAGATCTGAGGAATTACTCAAGGCCATCATCAAACCATCACGACTTTCTGGTAAAGAGGATAATAATATCAAGATCCTAACTTCATCATTGAAGTTTATGTCTACTGAGGTTAACTGGTAGGTGATTGTATTAAACTCATTTAGATGTTCTGTAACAGTTCCACCCTCAACCATCTTAATGTGAAACAACCTCTTCATCATAAAAACTTTATTCAATGTCGATGGATTTTCATACATCTATAACAAAGCAACCATAAGATCTTCCATGGTTGTCTCCTTGGATATATTAAAAGTAACCGATGAGGATAAAGAGAGATGAATCTTACATAAGGTTATTTTGTCAAGCACATCCTAGTCAGAATCGAACATCATCGCATGTTTCTTCGTTTTTCCTCCAAGCGGGTGATAGAGGTAATTCTCTATCTACATTTACCAAAATGCAAAGTTCAAACTTTTGAATTTCTCAACTAAAAACTTTGTATATTCTTCCATCATTATTGCCATTACTCTCACTCAAACTAAAGCTTTGATACCAGTTGTTATGATTGCAACCCTTCTAACGAAGAATCATGGGATGCAATAATAAACACACAAATAAAAATAAACACAAATAACGCAAGACACGATTTACGTGGAAAACCCCAAACCGGAAAATAAAACACAAAACTGTAGAAAACTTCCACTATTCTGAAAAATAAACTGCATCCAAGATGCTTATAATCTTACAAGCTTCCCTCTCACTCACTCTATCATAACCCTTTTACACATACACATAACCGAGAAACCATTTTCTCACCTTCTCTTACAACCTAGAGAAGCTTGTTCTCTCACCTTGAAGACAACCTTCAAAGAGAAAACCAAGAAAAAAACTTATTCATCTCAAACTCACAACCCTTTGTGTTACCCTAGACTCCATACATACATACAAATACCCTAGGGAATTAAGGGTTGCAACAACCGCTCAAAATCATGCTTTTGTCATTTCATGCAAAACTCGAAATTTGTGTCCTAGGAAGCTTGATCGATCAAAATCTTTTCAGCCACTGGTGCTCTCAACCCGATCAATCCAAACTCATTCTCAGTTGATCCAATCATGATCGTGGCTTAACCCCCTTTTGCTCCTCCTTGGTTCTTTAGCAACATCAAGCTACACACACACCATCAGCTCTAGTCTCAACTTGATTTAAAAACAGGTTGAAGTCGGATGGTACCATTAAATGAAGATTCAAGTTTCAAAGGGGCTTAACAAATAGGAAATCACAATTGGTGCAAAGAAATTTTTTGCTGTAAACTTTTCACTTGTCGCTCAAGCCTTTGGTGAAATCTGCTTTAACCTGTTGGTGACAGTATTTTGTACAGTTACCTACCACTTGGATTCGAGTTCACTTTTACAGATCCATTATAAGGTTTCAATTTTGAAGTCATTTCCCCTCAACAATTATTTTAACTTTTCCCTTTCCAATGTTTTCTTTCTTCAGAATGAAGCCATCACATAAGCCAGAAGGCCCGGAATATAACCCAGTCCATTTCAAAAAAAGGTAAATGTACTCTTAAGGCAGATTTTAAGAACAAAACACCTTGGTTGACCTTACTTTTGGGTTAGATAGCCTTATGAAAATAATCATTCAGGGTATCAGAAATGAAATGAGTTATTCATGTGATTCAGTAAAGGAAGTCCAATCAACAGAGGCTATAATCCAATTACAGCCCAAAATACATTTTCTTGAATTATTCTGCCTTCGCTCTCATCTAACTCCCTTCCCTTGTTTCATATTCACTTCTGAGCAAATCAATTATGCCAAAATAAAAGATATAGTGCCCATTCAAAACTCAATTAATAAAAAACCAGAAGGTACACCAAGGAATTTGAAATGAAATGAAATTGAAGGAATCAATAATTTATATTGTTGCAATTGAATTTGAAATGGAATGAAATTGAGGGGATCAATAATTTATATTCTTACAATTGCAACAAATTTATGGTGGCTCATTGGATAGTTGGCCACCTTTCCATGCACATTGGCAGAAGAACCCTACAGGATTTGTCCTCGTAATGAAATTTATATACAACAAAGAATATGAAGCTTCATCCTGTAAGTAGAACAGACATCACAGAGAATCTTGGAAAAACACTTTTCCACTACCTGGTGAACAATGCAAACACGTCCATAGACAAGAACTTTGAGCAAATTGAAAGGAACCTGATAATTTCTGCTGCAATTGATCACTCCCTGCTTGTGGGCTCTGGTCTTCTTGTGAGAATTTCCAATGGCTTACTGTAAACATCAGTGAACGGGAGATCGAACTCTCCACCTATCTCATAATCATCCACGCAAGCTGTCCTAGACAACGTGTGAGGATTCCTCGTGAATGGAAGCTCGAATTCTCCACCTACCTCGTAGTCATCCATGCACGCTGTTCTAGACAAAGGATTCCTCCCATCCAAGTGCCGTTCCTGCTCTGAGCTACAATCAGAGAAGTTACCTCCATAAGGATGATCTTTAGTGTTGTGGTCAAAATTAGGAGGCTCGAGAAAACTTGCATGGGCCCCTGCTGAAGGCTGGCGAGCCCACCAATGGCTATCAGTGGAATGTTTAGGATGACCTGAGTCATGATGCTGAAGCACACTTTCCCGGAAAAAAGGAGCTGAGGTGGAGGCTCCCAAGTGACTTTGTAACCGATCCTCCAAAGGGTAACCCTTATTTACATCAAATTTTGGTTCATTTTGTGCTGTAGTGTAAAATTCCCTAGAGGATTCCTCTGCCACTCCTGAGCATAAATTTGGAATGTCTGTTGAATTATTGGCTGCATGAGGAGGCCGAGATGTGTAATACCAATCAAGCAAATAAGGGTGATTTTTTTGCTCTGCATCTACCAGCCACAGAGAACCCAACTGATAGCCTGTTCTGGGAATACCCCCCATGTTATTATTGTAGAGCGCATCCCTCGAGAAAAAACTGTGTACGTTGCCTTGGCCCCTCAAATTCGGGCTCAATTGCCATGTCCCAGGATGTGAGTATGTCTCTTGTGTTCTCTGGCCCTGCAATTTCTGCTCCCTGAAATTTTGAAGGGTGGATAGGAATTGCTTTCCCTGAGCACTAGGTTCCCAGGTAGGGTAGCTACTCTGAAAGCTGTAGTTACAATAAGAAGAATCAACATGAGAAGCAATTGATGGCAGATTTAGGCAATTGGGATTACAATAGAAATATTTTTAGATCTAGAAAGATAAACAGCGAACAGCTATCACATGTGAATTCGGATCAATTATGAGTTCCAAGTTAAATCTGATAGTTTATGCATATTCATATTTTGGGCAATTTGTGGAAAATGAGAATGAAGATTTAATAGATCACTTCTAGAGAAGTGCACATGGAATAAGCATACCTTAAGAATGATTTCTCCATTTTCCCTTGGGAGCTCCTCCGGGCACGGGGTGCATTGGATGGGGAAGCATAATTGCTATTCCCATGGGCTTCAAAGTCAAATATGCTTAAGCTGCATTAGAAATCAAAAGATAGAGAATTACAATTTAAAAATTTCCAACATGAAGAGGCCAAACGCTGTACATTTAGTCCAGGTCACAGCAGAAGGCCCCCAAATATATTGGTGTCAATTTGGCAGGATTCAAAAAGATTGGAAGAACAGAAACCTGCAAACATGACCTACGCCTTCAACATCCATTGTGAAATCTGAAATGAACTTCAAAATGTCATCCACACGCTGCAAATTTAACAGAATTGTCAAGTCAGCAATTACTGTGTATGGCCTAGAAAAAAAAATTGGATTCAAATTTGTTGAAGCAGCAAAAAATATACCTTTGGAACAACAAACAGAAGCAAGTAAGGGGTGAAGAAAATTGAGGTCATCTCCTCCAGTAACATCATCCCAGTATACTGCATTTCCCGGTAATACCATAAGCACCAAAACATTGTAAATCTTCCATTAATCACAATATGTAATAATGTAACTATCATTAATGTAATGATAAGAAATATTGTTGATATCTATGGAACATCCAAATCCAGGGAAAGTTTGAACACTGAGTGGTTCAATGTCAGTCTTGTGGTACAATAGCCATCATAGAATTCATAAAATAGGAGGGTTTCAATCAGGTTCTTAAAATTTGCTGGAATCAGGTGTGATATGACTGGATCGTCTCACTATCCAGTGAAAGGGGGAGGGGATGGGTTACTGATATGAGTTGGATCATTGAAGAGACTTTGGAGTCAACCTAAATAGTTAAAATTAAATTACCGCTACCCTGCAACTCCATGTAATCAGTGAATCGTATTGATCATGGTGTTGGATAAATTAAAATCAAAACCTAATTAATCCCTATTTTCTGAGTCATATTTACAGGAGTTTCACAATGTTTAGCCTCAGTAAACATACTAAAACAGTACAATACTAAGGATTCAGGAGAGCAGTACAAATATGGTATTAGCACATGGCGCTATACAATGAGCAAAAGAAGTGCAAATATGCATACATCCCTCCTAAGCATTCTGGATTCTGCCAAGAATGCATTCTCTGGAGTCAATTCCAGAATCAGAGAGGCATTTGGTTTGACAGGAAAAAAATGAAAAAAAAAAAAAAAAACACGAAATGTTGATGAAGAAGAAAAAGAAGAGGTAGAATATTAAAAAAAAAAAAAAAAAAAAAGGAATCAGGCCAAAGAATCAGAGAATCAACATTTTGTAGCACTCCCAAAAAGTGACTCCAAGATAGATTTTTGAAGTGGAATCCAAGGGCGATTCTTGAGTTACCAAACGACGTTTTAGGCTCTTTTGGATTCTTAGGAACAGAGAATCCAGGAATCACTTTTTTGGAGTGTTACCAAACACAACCTTGATGTTAGCCATGGAAATAACTAATGTCCCTATTATTTCAAAGCCATAAATCCCTAGTTCCACTAAAAGGAATTTATGCTAAGAAAACATGATAACACAAGAATGCCATGTGCCAATTCTTCAATGAAATTCAGTATGCAGAAAGATGGAAAAAGACCTACAATTAAACAAATAACATCAGTGAAATATAGCATTAATAAGCGACTATAAAAAGTTCACCTGAAATATAGTTTCAAACTCCATCCGGACTATATCAGTGTTTTCTTTCCCACGCCATCTCTTTGGCACATAATGTGTATGTTGGACTACCAGAGACATTGCCCCTTGTGGGTCGAGGACCTGAAGCTCATCTGTCACTGCAGCTCGGCTAATAGCTGTTACAGTTCCAAAAACAGCAGCATACCAAAACAAGTTGCGACCATATATCTG
>JAOXJP010124118.1:0-13774 GCA_025762735.1 Platanus orientalis | reverse complement strand
ATCATTTACAGTTTACATATTTCAAGATGATCCTTCGGCCAATGTCACTAAAATTAAGAAATTGGACTCACTCATGTATGAAGATCACACTTAGTTTAGGGTTGGGCTTCGGGTCCTATTAGATAAAAACTTTGGGCCCGTTTGGGTTGGATTTTGGGCTAAAAAACTTGGACCCGAGCCTAGCCCAAAAATAACTTTGGCCTTAATGCTTGGACCCGTACCCAGCCCAGCCCAAAGTTCAATTTGCCCAACCCGTCCATTCTTTGGGCCAGTCAAATTGGGCTTCAGGCCAACGCAACTCAATTGACAGCCCCAATAATTAGCAACCTTTTACATGCCTTTACACTCCATTACCAAGCAAAAATCCTATTTAAGTTAGTTAATTTTTACTCTAATACAAGGTTTAAAACTTCTTCTAATATTCTGTTTATGAAATTTATTAAACATTTAAGCATCTCATTTAAAAAATGATTTTGATTAATTGCCTCTATACATACAGCTATAGTAGGCCCCCTGTAAGTGGTGCAATTACTCTTAATATCAGATTTAAAGAACAAACCTTATTACCAAAATAAAAAATTAAAGAATCAACAGTTCCACAGTTTATGACTATTATTCTTTTATATTTACTAGCTGATATTAAATGATGACAGTTTTTTTGGGATAAGTGATGACAGCATGTTGGGCCGGGTTTTGGTCAAGTCGAAACCTGGTCAGGCACAGATTTTAGCAAAAGCCTAACCCTCACCCATGCCGGAAGCATTGGCTTCAAACAGTATTGATGTTAGTTGAACCAATCAATTCCGTGGTCTTTTGTAAAGAATTGGGTTGGGTTGGGTCAATCAGATCTGCGTTCCAAACTGCCAGACCTAAACCTCACTGAAGCCAAGTCCAGTTTGAATTAGGCAACGAAAGCCCACTCAAGTTCAAGCGAATGAATGATCGAGTCAAGAATTGCCACCTCTGGCTTGGAGGTGGATCAGCAATCGTTCAAAAAAAAAAGAAAGCTTAGTAGATACTTTTTTTTTTTAAAGATGTTCACTGGTTAATTAAGTTGGTAAAGTTAATTATATATATATATATAGAAAGAATTCATGCTCATCGACCCAGTTATTGGGCTGAAAAATCTACTTCTTCAATTTACATCTAAGGATTTAATTGACATGTTCTAGGGTTTTTATTGATGCAATTGAAATAATATCTTTCATTTTTTTTTGCTTGTCGTTTTGGCTCTGTCATTGGCTCCAGCCCTGCACCTGTTATTTATAGCAAGTTTTATTTTTTGGTTTTCTAGATTCTTCTTCATCTTTGGTGTTGTGTTTTGGATTATTCAGTGTTCACTTGCTTTCTAATTTTTTGGTGATTATTCTGAGATTTTTTATTCTTTTTTTTTCTTCTCAAGATTGTCTGAGGCGAGGGAGGCAAATATTGAAGCTGGGTCTCTTTCTCTAAGTTAGCTGGGTTGCTACATGGACCCTCAACCTAATTCCATCAACATCCTTTCTAGTACAAGCTATTTTTAATGAAGAAACACGATGCTTATTAATTTATAAAAGAAGAAATAATTCCACCAGCAGCAATGTTCAAGATGGAGAGGTGGTTGTCTTTGATGAACTCAACAAAGCCGTGTTAATGATAAGCTAAACGAGGGATTTTGATCACAATCCTTAGTTATTTGAAACTAAGGGGACATATGGGGATGAGAATGCTATATGGCCAAAGGATGAGGGATTTGGGAATGTGAAATATGATCAGGTTACTGCACCTTCAGAACATGTTAACAAACCTCGGAGGCTGCTTATGCTCAAATTAAAGATTCTTGCGGACTAATAGTTCTAAGCCCAGTTAAATAGTCACTTTCCTAATCTTTTATTATTATTTTTGTAAGGTAGTAGTCTATCACTTTGATGAACACCTTATTTATAATGAATGAGCTGAATAGTCGATCATGGTTTCAAGTTAGTGAAAACCATTTTTCAATAAACCCACTTATATTTCATCTGCAACCATAAAAGTATCTGTTCAAAGCTGTGTGTAAAGAGGACAAGAATACCCAATACATTTAGTTTTATATAATACAAAGGTTTATTAATAGTCTTATGCTTTGAACTTCCAAATTTTTATTCCATTAGTTTGTGGCTTTTTCATTGTAAAACAACTACCTTCCTTTTGGAAGATTGTACAATTTTCGTTCTAGCATGATAGCTATTATTTTGATATGAGAAGTGCTTTCTAGATCCAACAAATTGAAAACCTTCCTCACCACTAACATTTTTTCTTTGCCGATTGTTTTTCTTATAGTGATTCAATGTTTTTCTTATTTACTTTTTGAAGACCTACGACTTTGTCATTTTTTTAGTTGTAACCATATATTGATATACAATATTAGTTGGATGAGGGTCTTTCCCTCATTCCCCATGTGTTAGTATGGATCTATCTTTCAACTGTGAATTAATTGGCCCTCCAATGTACTTTGGATTCATGGGTGATGGTCAACCAATTGGAGAGTGATGAAATGGGCTGACTGGGCGTATTAAGGTACTTCTTTGTTTTTAACTCTTATATCTTCTAGATGCTGCTTTCCCCCCTTTTATTTTAAACTATTTTTTGGATTACTTGGTTTCACCTATTATTTTATAATACGAAATCAATAAGTTATTTTCCTTCCAAATAAAAAACTCCTGTAGACTCATCTTGGATTACTTCCCCGAACAAAAAGGTTAGGAGACTATGGGTAAAGGAAAGAGCCACAACGTAGCTTTCTTTTTAACCCCTTAAAGTGGTCCCCAAAGTTTATGGATTAAGTAGGTTCTTTCACACCTTATGAAGGAAAATGAAGGTGAAGCTGAGTTGTTATTTTGTGTCACAGAGTTGGTCTTTTATACCTAAACATTGACAGGGCCTTTTTTAATTTCACAAAACATGGCTTCTCTAGAACGGGGGTTGTAATCGTCATTGGAGTGACCTACTGTGACCTACCTTGCCCTTTAATAAAATAACTTGGACGATGCGTATGGTTTTGGTATGGCTGATGGGCTTGGATTTGGGGAGTAGGACTAAAGCATTTCTAAGTATTATATTAAATAGATTGGTTGGCAATTGGAAGGAGTAGCCCTTCTACTTTAGTTACTGAAACAAATCTTTAGAAGTAGCATTATCCTGTATATGTCTATCAATTTTTGGGGGGTTATATAATAGAGGTGCATATTAGAGATCACATCAATTCCACCATTTCTAAGAAAATTACTATTTCTATAATGTCTATTAGTAGTCTTTCTGCAGGTTGCACAGCATAAGGTGTGACTTTTCTGTGTGAAATGAGTTTTAAGACTAATAACTTCAAAAACAGGATCCAAAATATGGGTACTAGAAGAATCTGGACTCTGGCTATATATGTAAGGATCATAATTGGTTCAGAAAAGAATGTCTACAAAGGATCTTAAATTTCTTTAACACATATTATTCTTACTCTTGATTTATTCCTAAAAAAATTCTATTGCCATATCTCTCATAACATGTGGGATACCCTTCAACATTTTTTTTTTTTTTTTTGTAATGTCAAAAGTTAGTGATTTTCTAATGAATCATTTAATCCCATATTATATATTATGAGTTTTAATTTTAATTATAAAAATTTCTCACCTCAACACACATGCAACTTAATTTTTTTTAATATATAATTTTTGGTATTGATTTTTAGAACATTGAATATTTTTTTCCTTAACACCACACCTTAAAGAAAATAATTTAAAGAAATACAGCTCTATCTATCTAATTTTTTGGTTCTTAAATCTTCCTAAAATACCCCCTAAAAAATTCTGTTGAAAAATCAGAAGTGGCCCCCTCCTCCTCTTTCTCCTCTAATGTCTCTCCTATCTCACTCTCTCACAACCCTAAAATCTTTCCCTAGATTCTCTCTCTCCTCACGCTCTCCCCTCATTTCATTCTTCTACATCACTAAAATCTCTCTTTTCAACATAATCTCATAGCAATACTTACCAAAAAATTAAATGAATAAATAATCTTATATAAATGGAAAGATTTGGGCAATCAAATGGGCCCGCTAGTGAGAAATACTCTTTTCCTCTTAAAATATTCTCACATGTCTCATGTCTTTTTTCTTATTTTCCCTATATTCTCTCTCTTTAAATTGTGGTTAAGTTCTTACAAAAATAAAAAAAAAGTGGTTAAGTTTTCAATTAAAATAGTAACTCGTGTCCCTTGATTAAGTTTCCTTTGTAACACAAAATATCTAATTAAAAATGATAACTCAATGATATTCCTTAATCAAGTTTCCTATTTAATACAAAATTTCTCCTCTCTAATTGTAGTTATCTAATTAAAAAACAGCATTGTATCCTCAACTACTTCAAGTGACAATCAAAGTGGGTGCCTACATGACTCTCCAGTTTTTCAATTTTAAGAAAAAACATTAAGTAAATATTTTATATACATCCATTCCATGTATACCCCTAAAATCTCTCCATTTCCATCTATATCTTCCCTATCTTTCCATATCCATCCTAAATTCTCTCCATATCCATCCCTATCTTTCTCTCTTTACCTAAAGCTTTGGTCAGGATTTTCTTAAAATTGATAATTTTGCCTAAAATATTTTCAATTACCTCAAGCAATTTATAATAGCCTCAAGCAATCATTTCTCTCTCCTCCCTGTGGGAACAATAGCACAAATTAATCCCAGTAAAATTTGAGTGAGAAGAGAGTATTTATGCTGCACTTTATTGAAGGGTGGGTCCTATTAAAAAAAAACTTGGTCTTAAGTCTCTTGACTGCATTGCATGTATTCAACACTTACCACATAGACAAAGAGAATACATATATATACACCAAACGTTGAATTTTCTTTCTACAAAAAAAAAAAAGTTTCTCTTGCATAATCTCTCTCATTCAAAACTATCTCACCATTCTTCTCCTTCCTAAATTTCCAATAACAATGGATGCTAATTCAAGAGATTATCAAGCACTGTGTCATGCATGACATTAACAGGTAATGGCGTGATACTTGTCCATTGAGACTAGAGATGATTCAAACCCATGTTCGGGTTGATATTATAGCCATCATGAGATTAAATTAAATAAAAGGAGTAAAGTGGAGGTATTGAGAAGTCAAATAGTCATAGCCACCCAATGTATCAATAGATTTCTTCGTAAGCTAAAAGAAGGTTAAAGGGATGCCTTAAAAGGTGCCAATGTGTTAATCAACAACAAAAAAAAAAGAAGTGCCAATGTGACTCATACTTTCTTTATAATCTTCATTTTATTTATGTTTTTTAACTTTATTAATTCTCTTAGATCAATGGTGTATTCAATCACATAGTTCAAATTGTTCTAATTTTTGAATTCAGTTGACAACTTGACCCAACAATTGAACGGTCTCCTACTTCCACATTAATTCAAATGAAAAAAAAAAATTCCATGAAAGATTAAGAATTAGTTGGCAAGGGCACTTGAAAAATATGCCCAAGTTGTTGTCTCTTTTTCATTGAATTTTCTCTTTATTTTCTTTGTTTGACTAATTTCTTATCTATATTTAGGAATTTTTAGGTATCCATGTTGGGATCAAACAGTATGCAGGTTGGGATTAAACATGTATTCTTTTAAACACACCATGTGTTTAATTAATGTGTATTTGTAGTCTTTTTGGCCTAATTCACCCTTTTTTAATTATATGAAATAACTCCTATTGTTTTCTTTAATTGACACTGTCATTTAATTTTTCTTTTAGAATAAGCATCCTATAAATTATTTTTATTTTTACAATATTATGCTCAATGGAACAATATCTTTGATTCTTTCATATTTTACAAATAAACATCTACGGGGTGGTTACTCTTACAAGTTTATTGTTCCCAGATCCCTAGAAAGAGAAAGAACTAAGTTAGAGTTTGGGTTTTGGCTCAATCAAATCAAATTCAAGTTGACCAAAATCCTTCCTAAGCCCAAACCAATCTAATACGTCGGGTTTCAACATTTTCTCAACTTGGTTCTATCTAGGTCAGGCCAAACAAGTCAACCCTATTAAGCTGGCCACAAGTTGCAAACTCATAAACCAAATAAGAGTTACTTTACAACTCTTTGCTACTAAGATCTCAAAACAATGAGGTAACAAATTTTAGAATCATGTTGAATCTTTTTTTTTTTTAATAGATATCTTCTTAAAGATATTACCCAATAAATTGACACAATGAGAAGTCCAATGACCACCTCTATTGCTCATAGAAAAACCTGACAATGAGTAAGATCTACGTTATTGTTTTTCTTATGTTGTATTGATTGTTTAATATGCTTACCTCTTTCTAAGAAGGTTTTTTTATTCTTTATTAGATCTCTTCTTCTTTTTTTCAAAGGCTTTGTTATATTCAAAGTTTCATCACATGTTTATTAGTTTTATTTTTAGACTAATATTTTTATATTCTGCAAAAATACAATTGCACAAATTGTCCCTAGGTGAAACACAAGTAAATATACAATAGGAGAAAAAAATAAGTCAAATGATCTCAATTTTTGGAAGAAAAAAAAAAGCTTTATAACTCTCCATTAATTTTAAGTGACAAAAGTGTTTCATAAAACTTATTTAACATACATGTTAAGCTTTCAAATTATGTATTTTAAACAAATAAATCCCTAACTTCATTGCCCGTGCGAATTTGCACGGGTTCACTTTTAAAAAAACTGCTCACAGTGAACTTCTCTTATCTCTCTCTCTTACCTTATAGCTAGGTAAGTCATTCTCCTTCTATCCAATTTGATTATCTTCTTTCTTCTTCATCTTCTTTTCTTCTTCTTTTTATCTATATTATTTGTTGTCATTAATTTTAAGCAAAAAATCTTTAAGATTTAAACCCAATATTCAATAAAGAACCTTTGAAGCAGTACTTATTTTCTATCCAATAAATACCATTTCCCTGACCTTGTTTCTATTTCCCATCCAAGAAATACTTATTTCCACTTATTCTTAACCCTTACATATACATCCTAACTTATTTTAAACAAGATAAGCAAAAGGATACAAAAGAAACAAACCAGCCTACATGAGCAATGCAAGGCTAACAAGAAAAAAGAGCAAAAATACAAGGCAAATATATATATATATAGTAAACATCATGGAAGAAACAGAATAAGTTATTGCCCTTAAATGAAATTATCCATGTCAAAGATTCATGATCTGTCTGTAATATGAAATTAGGTTATGCTAAACTAGGAATTTCAAGTATTCCTTTCGTTTTAATTTTGCAATTTCATTTTCACATCTTTTCTTTGATTCCTCATTTCGAACACTGATATCGTTCATAGATTCAATGATGGAAATAAGTCTTTCTTGTGGATTCTATTATAAAAAAAAATGTTAAAAATATATTACAAAATTACAAATAAAAATCAAATTACATACTTCTCCAACTGCCACTATTCGTCTTTTGTAGCTATGTCGTTCCATCCTGGAAAAAAAATGACATGATAAAAAAATTATAAAGGAAATTAAAACTTTTAATTCAAAGCAACTATTTTAGGTCAAAAATATGACAAATATTGGAGTTTTAAGGTTTCTTCAAGAGGATTTGATAATGTCTTCCTCTAGCTCAAAACTCATGGATGCGACGAGTAGGTGCTAAATAGGTATAATAAAATATTTTAAGACATTCATTTAGTTTTGATGTTTTGAGAATCACAATGGATTAGTTGGATGGTTGAGAATTGATGTTTTGAGGATCAAAATGGTATAATAGTATAATACCATAGTAAAGTAGACGTATGTCACGGACTTAGCTTCTCCCAATGCCTAAAATTGTGCAGTACTTGCGCTACTCCTGTTTATAGATGAGTCAACCTAGCCTAACACCCACTATTAATCGCTATGCTAGAAGAGAACACAAGTATAACACTCAAAATATCACTTCACCATATACTTAAGAAAATGACAAGTTGAGACTTTAAAGTTATTGCACAAATGAGGGGTCCTCCCCTTTATATAAGCAAGTCATATCCCTATGTCCTGTTAAGATCTTTCCATTTGTCATGCATCCAACGGTATGAAGTCTTCTAGAATGTTCCATCACTTCCTTTTGTGGATTTTTCTAGAATATTTCCTAAAAATATTTAAAATCTTCATACTTTTAGAATTCTCCAGAATATTTCTCTAAAAATATCTAAAACCTTTATACTTCTAGAATTCTCTAGAACATCCCCAATATGGGTAGTCTATAGTAGACTTTGATGGACCACTACGGCTAGCATACCATAACTACCATATATAAACATCTAATTCTATTTACATAATGTAAATGTGTGATGGGCTATAGGCCTAAACCTCAACCTTTCATGTAGACCGTGACACATAACTAATTGTAAACTCTAAACATCTAAAATAACGTTTTTTTTTTAAATACTACTATAGTATTAATATTGAAAAACCAAAGTACATCTTTTCAATATAAGCATAAAAAAAATATCATCCAATCTCCAAGGTCCAAGTTTATATAGTTAGAGGTTTAGGTTTAAAGTCTAATCTTATTACCACTTTAGCCTTAATTCTTCCAAGTTCTTTACTCTTTCTTTCTTCTAAGGTTTTGAATCTTGATCTCATTTATTCGAGACTTTATAAAAGAAACCTCAAGCCCTCCCCTCATCCACCCCTCCAAATAAAAATATAGTTTCTTATTGTGTTTTAACTTGGCTTTGGGTCATTTTAAGGTTTACAAGATTTGACTGAGTCACATGTATCGGTCCAAGTGAAATGAGTCTACCAAATTAACAATTCAACTCAATGAAACAGGTATAGTTTGGAGTCAACAACATGACTCAACTCGTAAGGCTTAGGAGTGGAGTCAACTCGAGGAGTCAACAAACTATGTTCTCACCTTCAACGCACACATTGCATGTAAATTTTACATCCTCCTTCAAAATCTTCTTACCAGCAGCCATTGCAGAGATACTTGAGAATCTCAAGACAAAAATGGGTTTCTAAGTAGAGATTACGGTGAAATGGGTTTTGAAGTAGAGACTACGGTGATTAAAAAAAGTTACTTACATTGTGCTTAAAAGGAGTGATTTACACTAAAATGGGTTTGAGGCTACAGTGGTTAAAAAAAGTTGGTTAGGATTTGGTGCAACCCCTTTAAAAATGCCTAAGGTCCACCCTGCATAAGGGGCAGACATATCAGTGCCAGAAAATAGATTTACACTTTTGGAGGGGTGATTATCACTTTTTGGCATTGATGCGTCCGTCCCTCATGTAGGGTTGACCTTAGGTGTTCTTTAAGGGACCATACCCATAGTTTTGAAAACCAAATTGGACTAAACAGTCTAGCCCAATTTACCTGAACCACCATTCTAAATGGCTCCATAGAAGCTTAAAATCATAATCTATAAAAAACCGCATATAATCGACAAAACCAATCAAAACCGACTGTTCTCTTATAAACCCAATTCTAATAAAACCAACCGGTTTTTACATTTAGCAAATTAAGAAAAAAAATTAGAAATGTGTCTTTCCAAATTCCACTCCCACTCCATGAATTGTTTTATTATTTGATATTTTATTACATTTTTTTGTATGTTTACAAATTAGAAACCCAATGATAAGCCTTCTGATGCATCATGTATTGTTTAATTTTGGTATTTTATAACATTTTACTTATGTTTGAAGCATAGTTATTAAACTTGGGTCGGACATTGACCTGGCTAAGAACATGGATCACCAGGTCAGTGGTTCAACCGATGGGTCACTGTTCAAACTACTGGGCCAATTAAAAAATAAAAATATTAAATAAGAATAAAAGTTGGGAAAAAGTATATAACAATTTTATATCACATTTTCCTAAAAATATAATGTAATTAAACAAAAAGGAATAATAGACAAAAATGAAGGTTTTGTATAAATTATTACTTTTAACGATAGGTACAAAGCAAAATATAGTTTCATGGCTTAGTGTAAAGACATTTGAGTTTGAATTTGGTGACCCGAGTTTAACTCTCGGTGGCACCTATGTTTTTTCCTTTTTCTAGTAACCCAGGGTTTGATGGTCAGATCAGTTGGGTTGGACGGTTCGACAAAAAACCCACTGGGTTACAACAAGTTTGACCAGGGCACTTATAAAAATAATACAGTTAGCAACCAAGACCAGTTGAAGTGTCGTGTCACGAGTTACCGGTCCGACTTGCTAGTTCAATTTAATAACTATGGTTTGAAGCAAACCGCGGTTAGATCATGTAAATTGACGATTGAAGCCGATTGGACCTAAATCGTCAACCTTACCACTTTGATGACCGGTTTGGTTCTCAAAACTATAATCATACCAAATCCTCAAGAAAAAAAAAAATGATTTACCCCTTTTAGCCCTCATGATTTGATACGATCCCTTAATGAATAAACAAGGTCCGCCCGGCATTAGGGGCATACACGTTAGTGCTGAAAAGTGAAAAGCCCCCCCTAAAAAAAATTGTAAATCACTTTTTAAGCACTGATGTGTCTGGCCTTGATGCTGGGCAGACCTTGTTCATTCATTAAGGGTTGCACAAAATCCAAAGTGCTTTTTGGGGGTGGGATTTCACTTTTTGACCACCGCGATAGAGTTCATCATCAATGTGGGCATCGAGAATCAAAGGTTTGCACCTTCTCCTCCTTAGGTGTCTCATCTCTTGCCCCTACTTTGCCACATGTGTTGTAGGTTGGTTTTTTGAGGGGTGTTATGGGTGAAGATCAATCATATAGTTGATCAATGCCAAGGTTCTTTTGGAGTCGCCACCAACTCAGATTTACCGATGGAGTTGGACATTGACTTCCTTTCTCAAGGAATGGAAGTCAAAACCTGGTTTGGTTATGAATTTTATAATAATATTATAATTATGACAATAGTAACGTTCAAATAAGACAAATTAGGCTAATAAGCAATTAAACTGTTGGACCTTTTTTTTTCCTTGGCTCCTAAGCAGAGCTTGAACTTAGCCTTCATATGATGAACTCAAGCGAAGTCCCTTAGGATTTGGTACAACCCTTAATACATGAATAATGTCCGCCCAACATTAGGGGCAGAAATGCCAGCACTGAAAAGCGAAAAGCACCTCCCAAAAAGTGTAAATCACTTTTTCGGCTCTAATGTGTCCACCCATAATGTCAAGTGGACCTTGTTCGCTCATTAAGGGTTGCACCAAATCTGAGGCAGAGCGAAGTTGGGCAAAACTTGGCTCATTGACACCCCTCGTCATTTAATAGGCATTTGATCCATGATTTGATGGCATAGCATTGTGGAATTGTAAAAGATCTATGCAAAAATTTTGAATTAGTAAGCCCCACTCGAGGTAGCTATGTTTATACCATTTTAAATCCCGCTTGTCAGATCAAGACATATGTTATCTATATATATATATATACTAAAGCAAATGATACTGATGTGGACATCACCATTGTTTCTTTACACATGATTCTCCCACACATGTGAGGGTCCTTGCTTTCCTACACATGCTTCTCCCACCCATGTTTATTCTCTCTCCCATTTAATAAATTATTTAAATGTTCTTACCTTTTTTTATGTATTTCTCTTAAATTTTGTTGTTACATATCATTAAACACAATATATATATATATATATATATATATATATATATATATATACTCACCTTCAATGGCACATTAGCAGCATACCCAATTATATTACCAGAAATACCCATAAATTTTTGCTTTCTAAAATTCAAATCATGATATTTAAGGAGAAAAAGGGTCATTTCATAATTTTCTCATCTTCTTCCTTAATTTTTGAATCTCAACCATTGTCCTTTTTTCTTCTCCGTTCAAAGCAACCTCCCAAAACAGAAACCAAATTAGAACGCGAAAGGAGGGTTCATTTTGCTGGAAAATATGCTTGGAGAGGATAGGCTCTCATTGGAAAACATGGAGAGAGGAAGCAATAAGGCCGCAACATCGGAGTATAGTAGTCTGGCAGAGGCATCCTATTTTCTTCCTTTTGTGTCAATTTAGTTAGAGTTGATCAAAAGATGTAAATACCCTTGTTTGCAATCATTTTGATGTTTACAAATATGTGGTTTTTAGTCTTTATGTTTTACTTCTCCCTCCGTTTTGAGCCTTAAAGTCGAATATAACCTTCCTCCATTTGAATTCTTTTTCCTTCTTCCATTTGGTTTTATTTTGATCGGCGGCCATTAGTTTTGACTTTTCCAGGTGGTGAGAAGCTTATGACAATTCCAGATAATTATGTTGGAGAGCAAGTTCCCTTGTGAAAATGCCTTGTATTTTTTACCATGAAAATATCAAACTCTAATACAAACTACATTAAGTAAGGGGTTTTCGATGGAAAAGTTACATCAACAAAGATCGTTAAGATTGGGGGTTTCTAATGGAAATAATACAGCAACAAAGATCCTTAAAACCAGTTATTTATCCTACTTGGAAAAATAATATAAAAATAATTATTAATTTAGATAAAGTATCCTTGTTACTTTTAGAGAGAGGACAAGAGAGCAGGTCTCTTATTGATACTAGTTTAGATATTTCTAATGCCTTGTTCATTATACATTATCTACGCTCACTTTTCAAGGAGCAAAGAAGGGAGGGACACACAGAAGAAGAAGAAGACGGGGGAAATTAAAATGACCAAAAACCCCTTTTTTTTATTTGAAAACAAGAAATCATGGTTATTTTTTGTCCAATTAAAGTTGGGTACACTGCTAATGTTCCATTGAAGGTGAGTGCACTAGCATTCCCCGATATCCCTCCTAATTTTTATCTTCTTATTAATTACATATATAAATCATTTTTACTTTTAAAATTAGACATTTTATTTCCATATTATAATTTGTATTTTTTTTTTTTTACATTTTGTTATAATAAATTATCACATCCTAAAAATTCTCTCTTACGACTCCTAAAATCCTCTTAAACATCTTTATATATCTCTTAAAATCTCTCTCCTTTTTTTTGGTAAGATCATAAAATCTCTCCTTAATATTTATCTCTTTAATCAAATCAACACCCCCTTCATTGACAATCAAAAGAATGCCAACTTGATATCTCTTCATTTTTCTCATTAATACACTATCCCTTAAAAAAAATTGTTGAGATGGAAATAAATAATTATATTTAATTAATAATTAGGAAACAACCTAAATAATTTTCTTTCTATCCTAAATCAAAGTAGTTCAAATAAAGTAGGTATGATAGGTATTCAATCTATCTTATTAAATCAAAGGAATCCAAAACAAGTAGGCCTCAAAAAATGGTGGGTATTCAACATCTTAAATCAAAGGAATTCTATTATTAAAAAAATAAAAAAAATCAAAGGAATTCAAAAAAGGTACATATTTAAAAAATGGTAGGTATTCGATTTATCTTAAAAGTCTTAAAAACAATAGGCATTTGTCATATGACCCAGATAGTGTAAGTTACACCTTTTATGTTTATGGTTTTTTCTTTACTCATTTATTTTTTTGTGTCACATTAAGATCACACAATTAGCACTACTTTGAAAACTCATGTTTAAGTTGGTTTTTGGATTGTCAAGTTCCTGATAAGCTATTGAGAGATGGAAGTTTTTTTTTTTTTTTTTTTACCGTTTTTGTGTTAATGTATTTTGTTAATTTTTCATTTTTTTCGTTTCTTTTATTTTTCTTTTTGAAGTTTATGCTTTTGCTTCTTCTTCTTTGGATTTGGGGTTTTGTTTTGGTTTTTTTGTTGTTATTGTTTTTTTTTTCTTTTTTTTTTTTTTTTTGTCGTGGTTACCATGGTTGATTTTATTATACACCC
>JAOXJP010124107.1:0-13774 GCA_025762735.1 Platanus orientalis | reverse complement strand
ACTCAAAGTCATACAAAACAATATTACATGATGGTTTGGTGGTTAATTCTTCACCATATAGAAAAAAATATACTATTCAAGTTTTTTTCCTTTGGAACAATCTGACTTACAATTGGGTCTTCATAACATAATTCGAAAATTTCTCCCCCAAGGAGAACATCTTATTCCCCCGGCTCCTAATCACCATAGGGTCTATGAGCAGATTCTAAAAAATTCTGGCAGTGCTCTATTTACACACTGACTCAGTAATAAAAGTTTTGAATATGCCTTTTCTCAGATAAAAATTCTGAAAATAATCTCTACTAGAGATTGGAAAAGAGAACTTTTCACTTCATCAACCTAAAAGGCTTCAAAGGCCATATACCGGGTCACCCTAGTATAATTATTTTGACTACGTTTAGGCATGAAAGCATGTGCTATTTTTTTAGAATAACAAATTACACCACTCTTGGTGGCTCTTTTTTGCCGATACTTTTTCTTTGGCCTTTCCAGCTTGGTTCCACAACTGGTGGGATATATTCGGATGTACAGAGACTATTTTTCCTCATCCTCTGGTTCAGCTTCATTCTAAATACTAAGCCAAAATAAGCTTCATTGAAAAACCTCTTGTTACTGCATTCATGATGGAGACTCATAGTCTCCTATGGATTATCAAAATGGGAATATGAAATAAACTCTGTCTCTTCTCCTCTTTGTCTCGAAAGACAGATCTACCAAAAATGGTGGGATAAACAATTGCTTAAACACATTATTGGTGCTCGAGCTATAGTTCCTTCCTCTTGCCTTTTCCCCACAAATTCAGGGACTAAAAGTCCAGCTCCTCAACATGCATCCTCTTCTTCCAAATGACAACCTTCTAATTTAAAGAGAAAAGGTCCCATGCATTCTGAGCCTTCAACTTTCGCTTAACAGTTAAAAGCTGATATTCTCTTTCGAGAACCTGCCTATATCAATAAGGTTCTCTAAAAGGTCTTTTAAAAATTAAAAACCTTTGCTTCCCCTCAGAACCAACCTTCCATTTCCCATTCATCTTTTTTTCTTGGCTCAGTTTCTTTGGGAAATGATAATGACGACTTCTTTACTCAGACAGGATCTGATGATAAAGTATTGTCCACTCCTGCCTCTCCCGCTTCAATCGGGTCAATGCTTCATCTGAATATTTTAATTCTTGAAGCTCTTTTTTTCACTACGCACTTGTTTGCATAGTGTCCCATTTTATTGCATTTAAAACAAGTAGGGGATTTTTTTGAAAGAATTGTTTTTTCTAAAAAGATTTTGATTGTTTTCTAAATGGTTTTCTAAAAGAATTTTTGTTAGAATTATATTTTTGAAAATTTTTATTTTGGTTTTTATGAGGAAAAAATTTTGATTTAGGTTTAGGTCTTCTTTGGGAAGGTCCCTCTAGTCCAAACTGATAACATAAATTTCCTAATTCTTTTCTAGAGTGTAGATTTTCTCTTTTTATTTGGTCTTTTAATTTTATTTTTGTACACATATTAACTCCTACTTCGTTTATTTTTGAAATTATTTCTCCATATGTTATTCTATCTAGACTATTTTCTCCGTATTCTTGATTAAGTTGTTGTCTAACTTTTTTCCGAAAAGAATTTTGGTAATCCTACAATAAATCTTTTCTTCTAGTATCTTGCATTAGATGAGTCTAAAGTAAAGACTTTTGTGAGAAGTACGTCTTTATACCATCTAAGTTCAGCCAGAGATTTACATCTTAGGTTATGAAGCTGAATCCTAATTTTTTCATGAAGGTGTGATCTCCTCCCTATAAAATGTTGAATTATATTGGTTAATGTTAATAATGTGTATACCAAGTTTGAAATAGTATGACCTTGCTCATCCAGAATTGGTTGACCTTGACCGTCTTGTTTTATACTTTGCTGTATTTGGAGCCTTTGAGCTTCTATGAGATAACGTTCCCACCAACCATGCAATTGTCCATTGAAGGAAGAGGTGATGAGGTGGACAAGTGTAGACTCATTGTTTTCCCGTATTTTACAAGCATTAGAGTATGAAATCATGTTATTAATCGTATTCCAGATCTGATGCTTAGATAGGCCATCAATATTCTGGTTGTATAAAGAAAACCCATCGAATTACATCATTTGATGAAATGGAATTTCTTCATACAATAGGTCAGCAGGGGTTAGTCTATGGTAATAGTGATGAGAATTTGGAGGAGGTGGCTGTCGGACCAAGCTGTTGATATGAGTATCAATTTTATTGATACAAGAATCTTGGAATAGAGAACTTTGAATACTTTGAGTATCCGATAGTTCAGAAGAAAAGTCATTATTAATGACTTGGAGTTTTTCGAAGATGAAGTTTCTCCTCTATTAGAATCTTTGCTGAGTGAGACTCCTTTAAGTCTTTTTGCAAGTTCATCAGCAAAGTCAAAGGTAAATTTGAATGGTTCTTTAGAGAGTTTAATGTTTGAAGGTAGCTCTCTGGAAACAAACATGGGTGTCTCTTTTAGAGGTTTTGTAATTGGATTTTGTTTTGAGGTAATTTGGGGGCTTACCTCATTCAGTAGGGTCTCGATCCTATCAGTTTGCTTACTGATTGTTTTTAGGATCAGGTTGGAATAATTGTTCTATTCATAGACATTAGAAATGTCCTTTTTGATTGTGTTGGTGTTACCAAAATCTTTTAATTTTTGAGTAACAATCAAAGGATTTGCCATGACCTCATCTTTGCCAAAGATGATCGACTCTGGTGGAGGATGAACTGACTCGACAATTTTTGCCGAGCTTGTTCTCTAATCATGGGAGATTTTCTCCATGACATTGATTTCTTTTTTTGGATTCTCTTTTCTGGGTCATGAATTTTACGAACTAGGTGAAAAAAGGAATATTTTTCCCTTCCTTTGCCATTTCTTCATACCAAATTTGTCTAATACAAACTGCTTGTATGTCATTAAATTTTTGAAAGAATTTCTCTCATTTTGACCTATTTTTCTCGGAATAAAAATCAATCTTTAAGATTTCTTTGTTGATTTCAAAAGTTTCAATAACATTTATGTCACCGAAATCTCTTTCAATAGGGGAATACTCTCCTTGAGACTCGTAGTCCTTTTTTGGAGCATAAGAGGCATAATTTATGTCTATTAGTTCTAGTGGTTTCTGAATGGGAATGTCATGAGATGAGAACCTAGCAGATTTAGATGGTGGCATTTTAGCAGTGTAGAAGGTCTCAGAAGACCTTGGGATTGATGGTCTTGAGGATCCTAATGTTGAAGATCTTGGTGAAAATGTATTTATTTTCACTTTTCTAGAAGTGGATAAAGTAATTTCTACTTCTTCTTCAGGAGTTTGAACGATTCTTTGGACTTGAGAATTTTGAAGATTTTATTCTTTTTTCTCAGTGTGGATGATCCAAAATTCAGGCATCTGAACCTCGTCCCAATTTATGACTTTGATGACATAAATGACATGTCTTGAATCCAGTTGAAAAAATGTTGTGATTCCTACATCTTTGATAACGTTTGTTTTAGGAGCAAGAGTATTCATGGCCTTGTAGAATACTCTATAGATGATGGTTAGATTTGTGAGAACATGGTAACATTTTGAACTCGTGTGTTTTGATGCCGAGAATAACAGCCTTTTTGATGTGGGGATCTGCTAATCTAAGAGGTAGATCAGCATGGCAGTTGAAGTAGGTTGGATCAGCATGCAAACTGGTTTCTACAAGACCTAGGATTTGGTCTGTGTAATCTTCATGCCGGGTATCTCTAACTCCTATTAGGGCAGAGACATTGAGGCCTTTTTCGGACAAGCGGTTTTACCGCAACTTGGATGAGTCCTATATGAAGATACTCATATTTCTTTTCAACCCTTTTAGGGTTTCATCCGACAGAAGCTAAATATGTTCATCTTCAGTCGTAACAGAAGTTGTTTTTTCTTCAATTTTAACCAGGTAATCAGATTTGAACTCAAATCTCCCATATTTATAAACTTCTTTTTAGAAACCTGGGGAATAATCCAATTATTTAGAGACGATTCAATATCAAAAAAATTATCTTCTTTACTATTAACAACAGAAGAAGAAGAAGAAGAAGAAGAAGAACTATTGGACTTGATAGAGAGAGAACGAAACATTTTTTCCATGATGATATACAACATATTTTAATTAAACTTAAATACAAAAGACAATCTCTTAAAGCGGCAATCTCTAGAGGTAATTTCTAATTCAGTACTTAGATCAACGATTTATATGACCAACAATGTCATAAACGCCTTTAGCGGCTAAACGGGACTTACGCTAATACGTGACAATGACGGAACTAGAAGTTGTTCTAGAAGCTTTTCTTCAATAAGCTTTTCATAAGATTTTCTTGTAATTAAGAAGTTAGATTAAACATGTGATACCATTAAAGACAGGATCTTTCATAAGCTATTAATTATAGAAAAATTATAAAGAAAAGAAATAGAGTGAGAGAGATGAGCATAGACCACGGGGGTGCAACAAACTAGACACTATAAGTTTCATTATAGCCAAGCTTCACCAGGGCTATTCATTGTGGTGTGTGATCTATGTGAAAGAGTGAAGTGTACATATAAAAATTGGAAAAATAACTTGTATATTATCAAAAGAAACTTACAAAGTGAAGTTGAAAGCATATAACAAAATGAAAGTAAATAAATAACTTACAAAGATATGAAGAGGAGGAAAGAAAAGCGGAAGAACTTCCGAAAGCAAGAACACTCAAACTTACAACAGTCAGAAAGAAAGATTATAGGAACAGATTGCAAAGGTAAAAAAAGACTAAAATTTTTCTGATGATTTACAATGAGGCAAGGGCCTCTTTATATAGACAAGGGGAGTGGATTTCATCACGTCGTAAGTCCGTGGACTTCAACTTGGCTTAAGTTCAGAAGAGTCCAGAAAGATTTGCTTCAAAGTTGATTTTCACTGTAAATCCTCAAGAAGTATCTTATTGTTTATTTTTACTGTTTGGTCATTTTGTCGTAACGGGAGGTTACTGTAGCACCAGTCATTGTTCATGTACTGTAGCAGATTCCTTTTGTCGGGGGTACTGTAGCGGCAACTTACTTTTTATTTTGTAACATGTAGCTTTACTCGTTGATGGTCGGTGACGTGTCATGGATGAGGATGGAGTCGCTTACACTAATTTTTTAGATAAACTGACAGCCACGTGTTTATGGACTGAAAAATGGTAGCTTTTAGCCTGACTTTAAAGAGTTTTAAATAGTTAACAGACTTTTAGTCATAAATTTGATAAATGAGTTCTTTTAAAGAATCATTGTCGTGGCAGGAGACTAACCCATTTAGGATTAGGAAAAATCCGAGAGATCCCAATATATGGTTTTTTTTCCTAGCTGGGATATGGTGCACATTTGTTTCAACTAAATAGCCTCAAAGCCTGAAGCAGAGTATAAGAGAACCACTTGGACTCTTGGATTCCTAGTTCCATATAATGAGTCTTCCTCTGATGCGAGGAGGGATGAAGCACGATTCATTCCAGAACCCTTACAATTGATTGGGAGA
This sequence comes from Platanus orientalis, assembly GCA_025762735.1. Lineage (NCBI taxonomy): Eukaryota > Viridiplantae > Streptophyta > Magnoliopsida > Proteales > Platanaceae > Platanus > Platanus orientalis. The sequence goes on along the minus strand of JAOXJP010124107.1, from coordinate 8,254 downwards.
AAGAGTGAAAGCGAGAAAAATGGATTGTTATTCATCAGAAATCGATAGAAATTCTCCATCTTCTGCTTTCAGTTTGTGATTCATTTCTAGAGGAGTTTAAGTTGGTCTAGAACCAGTGAGACCTACTAGAGTCAAAAGGTTCCTACTTCAATGGAAAAAGAGGAATAGTCATTTCATAGCCACCCCTCTACAACTACCTTTCACCCTATAGAACAGGAATGTGCATCCTCTCTTTAAGTCTCTTATGGATTTTGAGTTGGGAATAAAAAGTTGGTCCAGTTGATTATGTGGTTTGAGCGATTTTCAAACCAAAAAAATCAAAGGTTGGTCTAAGGTCAGCTCTGCATCAAGGGTAGACACATCAACATCGAAAAAGTGAAGTGATTTTCACTTCTCGGTGCAGATGTATCCCACCCCTAATGCGGGGCAGACCTTAGGCATTTTTTAAGGGGGTACACCAAATCCTTGGGACTTTTTTCCCTTCTTCTTCTTCTTCTTTCAATGATGTTACATTCCCTTTTATCCTCTGTCCCACGTTGCACCCAAATCCCTATCTAGAAATTCAAAAGAGTGCATTGATTATTTGCAAGTTCCCTAAAGATAAAATGCTAATACATTACAAGCAGCAACCAATGAAATCAATGAAGCTAATTAATCAACTTATAGTAAGCAGACAAATTTGCTACCTATCACCTTTTCTGTCTAGTTTTATTTTTTTACGAGCATTTGTTTTTCTTCTTTTCTTTTTTGGGTTTTTATTTAATTTTTTTTTCTCTCTAAACAATCCATAACTTATCATACTTCCATAATTTTTTTGGTACACACTATTTATTGACTTTCGGGAAGGGGAATCAAAATAGAAGTGCTTTAATCATATGGGATATCAGTTAGTCGTGCAACGGTTTTGTCATAATCCAAATCCACAAGCAGTGAAGTGAGCCAGGTTTGGATCCGTGACATGGGAATGACTCACCTTGAACCCATTCCTCATAAAAGAGCAACGAGCTCGAAACATGTCATTAACCCTCTTACCTATTCACTTCACATCCCAAATAATAAATTATCCTTTTAAGTTTATCCATAAGTCATATTCTTAAAGTCTATTCCCAACATATTACATTGTAGCGGAATAATATTAACAATGACATAATCCAAATAATGTAGCGAAAATGTAAATAGTCAATCCAAAAACATATCATAGTTACCCAAATGTATAAAAAGGGTTAAACATGCCCATAATGTGCGTACAATCCATAGCCCCATGGACATGACTAAAATACTAAAGTGTACATCCCATCAAAAGTAAAGTAGAAATTAGAAACAAGACTATAATCAAATATCTGAGCTAGCCGCCTAACCTCCAAGTATCTCTTACTCGTCATAAGGCATAGTTCAACCTATATACCTACACATCTGCGGGTGGTGGCAATTAGGGTAAACTTGACGAGCTTAATGGGAGGGTACACAATTTATATAGTATTAAAAGAGAGCAAAGATAATCATAGTAGCAAATAAGAGAATCAAGGTAGGATAGAGAGTCAACAAGATAAGCACAATCAATAAATATAGTCTAAACAAGAATCCCTACTATGATTTAAGTATGCACATGTCACAAGGTAACCACAAGGATAGCCAAAGTAGATCAAACTGAATCATGCATATATTATATGTTACATGTTACATGTTAAGTACTATATATATGTGCTCAGTAATATGTGTCACATGTAAAACACAATGGTGTCCCATCACATAACATACCCAAGTGTAAAAGAACTGTAAAAGGTTTTTAACAAAACATATCATATATAAACCATAAAAGGTCTTTGGCAAAGAATATCATATGTATAAACCATGAAAGAGTCTAATAGTCCAGGCAAGGATCTCATAGGTCTCCGACACATCACATCTCATAATCCATGTAAGGGTCTCTAAGACATCACATCACATAACTCATGTATAGGTCTCCAACACATCGTATCTCATAATCCATGTAAAGATCTCTAGCACATCACATACCATATATTAGGCCACTAGGGTCATCTTCACCTATTAATGTGATCCGGTGATTGGATACCTGAAACCATAAAGACTAATATTGTATCTCATATTATTCCTTTAGACTAGAGTAGTCCCATATTATTCGCCCAAACTAGGGTAATCCTTTAAAATTCTCCAAAACAAGGGTGTCAAACAAATCCATAAGTTAAAGAAGTGATAAGTCAAACCCATGCTTTTATAAGGCAATGTAGTCATTATATAAATATGTCATTTGTAAAAATATCTACATATTCTATCTCATAAAGAGTCCAAAGAATGAAGTAGTAATCACATGAAAATGTGTTAAATGTCATTATATAAGTAAATGTGTTTGGCCCATAACTAGGGGCATAAAAGATGTTCATAGATGAAAAATCATTATATGACAATGTCCATATAGGTTAAAAATCAAGTATTTCAAGTCTTTTAAAAACCCATATAGAAATCTCATGTAAAGAACTACATGAAAATCCTAGAGTAAACTATGCCAATGATAACATCATATGCCACTAAAAGATATCTCATGATGTAGAGAGTTATGTAGTCACATGAGGATCAATAAAATTAACACAAATTCATCATAGTTTAACATGAATCAAATGAAACATACTAAAGAGAGTAATGGGCCAACATAGGAAGTTAATAGGAATGATAAAGATAAATAAATCATGAAAAATTAATCATATGTTATTTCATCAAATAGGTAGAGAGTAAGCATTTATGGTGTTTTAAGAGAAATCAATGGAATAAACTAAGAAACACAACAACAGACTCTATACTCCCTCCAAAGCATATAAATCCAACTCCATAAACTTTCTAACAATAGTAGAAATTACCAAATTCGATAAAATAGAACACTACCACCATATGGTTAACTTAAAATTTCAAGGATCTAGAATCCACATAAGGAAATCAACATTCTCATAGGGTTTGAATATAGATTCATCAAACCAAAGTTCATCATCAACAAATCCAAGGTTCTAGGAAGAGAAAAAACTATGTACATAGAGTTCATCCATTCATACAACCAATTTCTATAAAGATTAATCAATTGATCTTAGCACACATGGAGTAGAAACAGATTTCTAAAAATCTAGAGTGGAAAGTGCAAGCTTAGATTACATATACACTCACAAACCATTCACATAGAGATTGAAACTCATAAATCTTAACAAGCAAGGAGGAAAAATCACATTTTTAAGATCCTAAGACAGGAAAGTATGCATAAGCAACATATTCACTCATCAACTAGTTCAAACCTTAGCTTCCAAGATGATCTTCCTCCACAACTTACGTCCCTTTTGATGTTCTTCCTTCTTATAGGAGCAAACAAAGTTTTATATTGTCAGAATACATAAAATAAGGTGAAGAAATATAAATTCATGTTTACTTAGACTAGATCTACAAGGAAATTTTTTATTCTAGCCTATTTTCAAAGTTGGAAGAGAATTTACTCAATTAGGGAAGAACTCCCACACTTAGCTCCCAAATTTTCCCAAACTTCTTTAACTCTCTTGTTTGGTGTAAAATGAGGTCATTAGGGTTTTTTTAATCATATTTATATGGGTTTTAAATCGAGTTTCATCTATTATATAGACTACATAAAGGCCCTAAGTGAAGTAGAGCCCTAATTAGGTCAAAATTTGAAGTTTTTAGACTCTAACATTTGATTCTTGCAAAATCGGATCGATTTGACATGTTTTGGGCCTTTTTGTTGTAAAAACACTGTGAGGCCGGATTAATCCAGAAAAAATCGGATTGATCCGCTAAGTTTGGATCCATTCGACAGAATTTGATCAATTTAGCCGGATTGATCCGGGTGACTTTCCTAGATTCGACCCCTTCACACTAAAATATCCATAACTTCCTCTATAAAACTCTTTTTTGCAAACCGTTTATTGCATTGGAAACTAGACTTTATGATATTTTTAGGGATATATGGATTTTACCTTAATTCATTTAGGATTAGTGTTGGTGGGCTTAGGAAGTTATCCCAAATCTATAGGCCTGTCAACACAGACACATTATGGGAGAATTGTCATAACTTTTTCTAGGAAACTTGTAATTGCACACCGTTTAATTCCTTGGAAAGTAGACTTATATATATTTTCATTTATATATGGCTTGTAAGATAATTCATATTGTATAGGTATAGTTTTATTCGTGAAGTTACCCCAAATGCGTATTTGGGAAAATTTTGGAACTTGACAAGTTCGGGGTCCAACTTGGGTTCTAAAATTCTAACTTGGTCTAAAGGATTCCTAAACCACTCTAAGATTTGTCTAAATATGTGAAATGAAAAAATTTACCATTATTGGACAAAATAACCATTTTACCCTTAAAGCATAATATGGGGTGTTACAGGCTTAGTCACTTACGCACTTCAGACAATCGCGCGACGACTTGGTTAATCACACGCTTGGACAATCGTGCACCGGCTTAGTCAATTGCACGTTTGGACAATCACAAACGTGAGACAATAGCATGCACAAAAAATTGCACAAGTTACACACTCAATCACACACCTTGCGAACTTAATCAATCACACTATGTGTTCAGAATTCAACCTTGTTGTTTTCTCATCGTTGATTTTATAACCGATTCATACGAGGCAGAGAAGGTGTCATTTTCATGTTTCTTAAATATAGTCGAGGCCTCCAAGTGATTATGCAAGGAATGCAGCCAAGCTACCTCCGGGATACAATCTTGCTCAAGAAGAACCCCTGTCTCTCTACGAAGATGCACTCACCGATAGAGACAAATAAACCTTTACCGTTACTTAAGGCCCGATGTCTTTGTATCTTTAGAATTGTCAAAAATCCGACAACATAACATTTTCATTAATGCCCAAATCAATGTGCTTGGTTAAGATACGTGGTGGGTTCTCACAACACCAAGTATCAAGACAACTCAACTCGTGGAGACAAGCTGCTTCTCTCAAAAGGGAAGGCAGTCTCTAGAGGAGTGGACGACCGGAGACCCTAAGGCTAATGTCGGTTTCTCGATAGTCAAGGCTAGCAACATCAATGTGATGGTAAATGAAGTGGAGAGAGTATGAAGAGAAGAGATGAAGCGTAGATACAGGAGAAGCTCTTAGCTATGGAGCAAGGTTTGTTCTTCAGGGATGAAGTCCCTCGTTGCAGCATCCAACTCTCTTCCACTGCTCTTACACGAGCTTCTGGTTCACTCTCTTCCTCTTTATCCCCTTAGTTTCAACCCACTTTGCTCACTCATGCTTCTCTCTTTTATAGAAAGTGAGACATGAGTCTCATTCGTAAAAGAGAGAGAGGTGGGTTTCTTCTCATTGGTTAGTCACCCAACCTCATGGCCCTTGGTTAAAGCTTGCTAACTAGAAAGGCATCTGAGTAGCTAGGTGAACACAGGTAATGAGCAACCGAGCTTTTCATAATTTTAGGTTGGTTCTAGGTTGGTGAAACACAAGGCTTTTCAGATGCATAAAATGGGTTTGATCGCAGGTGGGCATCAAGGTGGCAGGTAGATGAGGTTTCATTCACCAAGGATTTCACCAAAGTGGAAGGTAGCAGGAGCGTTCAGAGTTTAGGGTGGTTGCCATTGTCCTATTTTCTGAAACAAAGGAAAATGGAAAATAGGGCATTCATAGGCCCTTTGACTTTTAAAATATTCAACATTATTTCACTTAAAAATATAGTTTCCACAAAAAACAAAAACATATTTTTTCCCTTCTGGACTCTATTCTAAGCCTATAATCCCAATAGATGATTCAAGAGACTTCATTAATCTCATGAGCCTACAATTGCTCAACATTTTCCTTGTAAAACAATTTTTTTTGTAAATTTTGTTAGCAAATGCCATCCGTATCAAATCCAAATCATCTGATATGTGGTTCATACATTGCCATTCAGTGCAAAACACCTAAGACTACCAACACTCCTGCCTATTCTGGTCTAATGTGTTGTGCACTGAATGCCCCTCTAACTTGTTTCTTCTGAGGCATCATGGAAAAACCCTTTGCAAATGATCTTTTATATGCACTCGTCCACCCCACCCCACCTAGGGCTGTCAACTATCCGCTTAAGCATCCATATTCAATTCGATTAAGACAAATACAGATGCATCTATATTCAATTCATTTAATAAAATGAACTGAATACGGATATGAATACATCCACTCCAATTAATATTTGACCATTTATATATGTATATATATACATAGGTTTTTTTATAGAAAAAACAAAGTGCGACTGTGATATTGTATCAATATAATATTTTTAAGGGTATCTCAATAAATAAATAAAGTTTGATGAGGGGTTTGTAAGTAAAAACAACAAAGCAGAAACCTTGGTGATAGTTGCCCGTGGAATCCTATCCTTTGAATCTAATATGTTTAGAGAGAGAGAGAGAGAGAGAGAGAGAGAGGAGGGAAGGCTTGAAGGGGAAGAGGGGAAAAGAAAAGTGAGCAGCTGGCAACAACGATGTTGCAACTTGCAAGTATGAATCTTCTAATGGATGGTGATGGCATTGTGGGAAAAGGGGAAGAGAAGATAGCATGACCGACAACGATGATGTTGTAGGTATGAGTCTTTTGATGGCTGGTGGTGACGTTGTAGGTATTCATCTTCTTGTTCTTATTTTCTTATTATTTTTCTTCTTCTTCTCTACCAACAATTCTCTTCTTTATTTTTCTTTTCCACAAGCCTAATCTCCATTTCTTGGAAGGATTTCTTGAAAAGCCTTAACAAGATTTCTTGGTAAGGTTGATTCTTCAAAGGGTTTCAAAGGCCAATAGAGATCGATCTGATTTTTTTTTAAAATCATGCATGCCAAATATTTGGATTCGCATATGATATTTGACTGACTAAATGAATTCGAATATGAATTCCTTTCTCTGAATTGAATATCGGATGCAAATTCAGATGATGGTCTATCTTAATCAAATCGAATGTGGATGTATAGATATCCGCTTCGAATTCGCTCCATTTATAGCCCTAACCCCACCCCATCCCCAAAAATATAAATAAATAAAACAACCAAATCAAATAAATAAAATCATGTACATATTTATTACGGAGAATGATTGTCGGTGTTGACACAGACCTCTATAAGCATGCCATTGATTGACACATGATGGGTTTTTGAATTTGGTGTTTCATTTTGAACACCTACTTTTTCATCTTAACATTTTTTTTAATGTTTTTAACCCCCCAAAACAACATGTTAGCTTATTATTCACCATACACAACAGACACTTTTTCATCATCAGATAACATTTTCTTCCATTTATTACGGTAGTTGGTTAGAAGTGGAGGACAAATTGAACCCAAGCTAGAAATGAAAAAGATTATATCTGCTACAAAGTTTTCTCTTTCCCTTTTTTTAATCAGAAAATTTGATCTGCACAAAGAAAGGCTTGATAAAATACATTTCATGTTCATTTTTCTACATGCATGGCTGAAAAAAAGTAAATAAATAAATAATTCTCAAGATGTCTGGACCCAAAACCAATACAATCTAATTACACTTGTTTGATGGACGGTTGTCATGTTAAGAAAAGACACAAAAACAACATGCAATCACACTCATAGGATGCATCAATTTACGTGGTTTGGCAAAATTGTCTGTGTCTACAAACACACACGCATGATTTCACTTTATTCAAAGAAAGATGAACAACTGCTGGATAGAAGTCACGCTTTCCCTTTCTCTTGTTCTCCCCCAAAAGCTTACATGCAAATTAGGGCTTAAACCCTCTTATACAAGCAGCTGTAAGAGTAAAATTTCAAAATATTCCTTTTAGAATTTGGACCGAGGGCTCTACCCCTGCACTTAAAAAGAGCGCGTTATCCCTTGTACCTCCTAACGAGCTCAGTGCGGAGCTCAAGCCGCATGGTGGTGATCAATGAATGCAAAGGTCACACAAACAATATTCCTAAATCCACAATACTCCCAACTGCTAGTCACTCCGTCCATGACATGTAAACTAGTGTTTAGCTCGAGTACAATTCATCATGAAACCTAAAGGAAAGTAGAAACTGGTAGCAACTTTTTATAATATATTTAAAGAGATTCAAAAGAGGGCAGGTCTTGGTGTTCTGGTATGGTTGCTCCATTTTGACCTGAGCATCACAGGTTTGAAACACAAAAATAGCCTCTTCACTCGTGTGATTCAGAACCTAGGGTCAGAGGAAGGCTTCCAGAGAGGCCTGAAGTGGCCACACAACCGGGGGGGGGGGGGGGG
>JAOXJP010124096.1:0-13774 GCA_025762735.1 Platanus orientalis | reverse complement strand
GTAGGTGATTTTCAAATTTTTGGGGGTACATGTCGCATTGTGGATGATGCCAGACTTTACTACACTTCAAGCTGTAGTAGATGATTTCGACTCGGACCTCTCATGATTTTAAAGTCCTGTGCCTATGGTGTGCTTGCAGTGTTGTGTGGCACGTATCCCAAAAATTACGTTTGGTGTTTTGCACTTTTTTTTTTCGGGATGATAGGAAGGACTTTAAGGTCAGGAGATGATCCTGAGTGACAAGAAAGTGTACTTCACCGTTCATACCACAGCATTTGGTTACTGGGTGATATCCTCTGCGCCACCCTCCTCTGCGACGCTTGGGAGCCGAGACAGAAGGGGGGGGGGGGGATCAATTAACTTTTTGGGGGTGACGTGACAACACCAAAAGTGAATTGATTCCTCCCCCCTCTGCCTCGGCCCTCGTGCCTCACAGAGGGGGAAGTCGCAGAGGATATCAGACCAATGTTGAGACCCCTATCGCTTTCCCGACGCGATAGGCCTCGCAAGACTGCAAGAAAAAAAACAAGGTCAACACTCGTCGCAAGCAGGGCCGAATGGATCAAGGCAAACCGGTAACTCACATTTTCCCAAAATTCCAGGCACCCTTGATAAAGAAACTTGCTCCATAGGAAATGAAAGAACGGAGAGACAAAGGGCTTTGTTACAATTGTGACAAGAAATTCTCGCCTGGACACAAGTGTAAAACCCAAAAGCTATAGTTGATGGAGGGAGTTGGTCTGACGATGATATGATGATGACCGGATTGAGAACCCAGACGAATACGAGGGTGATACTCAAGAGCAAGAACCTGCATCCCTGGCCGAGGTGTCCCTCCATGCCATAATCGGTAGCCAATCCCCATAGACTATGAAGGTTAAAAGGTGGCTAAATCGAGTACCTCTCATGGTGCTTATTCGATTCTGGCAGCACACACAATTTCCTGAACCCGTGTATAGCCAAGAAGGCCGGCATCAGAGTCCTACGAGAAACACGGTTTGAAGTTTCCGTGGCCAATGGGGATCATGTCCCTTGTCGCAGCTACTGTGAGGGAGTGAAGCTGAAAATACAAGGAGTCACCATCGTTGATGATTTTTATTTGTTGCAGCTCAGTGGTTGTGAAGCGGTGTTAGGGGTGCAATGGCTAGAGAAACTGGGACCGATAACATGGGATTTTGCCAATCTCTCTATGACCTTCAACATGGGGGGCAACACCTGCAGTTTAAAGGGTGAAGCAAGAAGAGGGGTTGGGAATCCTACCAAACCGGAGCGTCAACAAGGCGCTTTTACACATCAGCACTTACCTGTTACAAGCTCCTGCAAGGGAAGATCCACTACTGAAGCTGATCGAGAACCTTCTATCCTCATATGAGGTTGTCTTCAATGAACCCCGTGGTTTACCTCTAGCGCGATCATGGGATCACAAAATTTCCATCCAGAGCTAAGCCCGTCAACTCTCGACCCTACCGCTAGCCACACCAGCAGAAATTAGAATTTGAAAAGTTGATTGACGAGCTACTTCAAAGAGGGATGATACGGCCAAGCCAGAGCCCATTTGTTTCTCCTGCCCGTGAACAAAAGTGACGGATCATGGCGACTATTTGTAGACTATCGAGCACTTAACCAGCTTACTGTGAAGGACAAATTCTCTATTCCAATAATTGAAGAGTTGGTGGACGAGCTGCACAGCGCCAAAGTGTTCTCTAAGCTGGACCTCAGGTCAGGGTATCATCAGATCCGTGTATGGCCAGAAGACATATTCAAAACTGTTTTTTGCAATCATGAAGGTCATTATGAATTTTTCGTTATACCCTTGGGACTCACCAATGCCCCCTCAACTTTCGAAATTTTCCAATCACACTTGTGAAGGTGTGTTCTTGTATTTTTTATGATATATTAATTTATAGTTCAAATTTGGATTAACATTTAAACCACCTTCAAATCGTGCTTGATATTTTTCGTGCTAACCAATTGTATGCCAAAAAGAGTAAGTGTGTTTTTGGAAGCAACTCTATTGAATATCTTGGGCACATCATTTCGGAAGAAGGGGTAGCTATCCCTGAAAAGATCAGATGTATGTTAAACTGGTCACAACCAAAATCTCTCAAGGCACTACGCGGGTTTTTTGTCCTTACTAGCTATTACAGGCGCTTCATACAAGATAATGGGAAGATTGCCAGACCTCTAACCGATATGCTCAAAAAGAATGCCTTCACCTGGACGGACAGATCCGTGCATGCCTTCAACCAACTGAAGAAAGTCATGACAGGGCCTTTAGTCCTTACCCTTCCAAACTTTAATGAGACATTCTATGTGGAATGTGATGCGTCCCCGAGGGAGGAATTAGTGCAGTACTCTCTCAAGGAAGACGGCCAATAGCCTTATTCAGTAAGGCCCTTATAGGGAAGAGCTTATTTCTCTCTACATATGAAAAAGAGCTTCTGGCATTGGTGCTCGCGATCCAGAAGTGACGACACTATCTCCTTGGAAGAAAGGTTCGTGGTCAAATCCGATCACCAGTCTAAGGTTCCTACTAACACAAAAAGAAGGATCCCCTATGCAACAACAGTGGGCGTCAAAGCTATGTGGGCATGATTTTATAGTAGAATACCGGAGTGGGGTTACTAACTTGGTGGCTGATGCCCTTTCTCGACAGTCTGATGGTGAGATTAATGCCATATCCACCCCGGTGCCAAATTGGGTGGATGAGCTGAAAAAGGAACATGCTTCGGATTCCCATGTTCAGGATCTTCTACACAAACTCAAAGAAGGGAAAGTGGATCCCACACAGTTCACTAACAAGGAAGGGTTACTGTTCTTCAAAGGCCGGTTTATCTATCGCCCTCCTCCTCTTTCAAAATGAGAATCTTATCCCTATTACATGACAGTTCGTTAATTAAGCGGGCATGCAGGCTATCACAAGACGTACAGAAGAATCAAATTTGATTTCTATTGGCCACATTTGAAGCAAGATGTCAAAAAATATATAAGAGAATGTGATATCAACCAACGGACCAAGAGTGAGAACGTGTAACCGGCGGGTTTGCTTCAATCCCTTGAGATTCCCACCGGGGTCTGGACGTCAATATCAATGGACTTCATTGATGGTTTTCCCTCATCACACGGAAAATCAACTATTTTCATGGTGGTGGACAGATTATCCAAATATGCTCACTTCATGGCACTCTCTCACCCATACTCGGCTTCTACAGTGGCTCAAGTATTTCTTGATAATGTGTTCAAATTACATGGCATGCCGACATCTATCGTAAGTGATCGTGACGCCCTCTTCATCAGTCACTTTTGGAATGAGTTTTTCAAGTTGCAGGGTACCACCCTCAACATGAGTTCTGCCTACCATCCCTAATCAGATGGACAGACGGAGGTCGTCAATAAATGCTTAGAACGTACAATATCTTCGGTGTTTTTGTAGATTGGAACCAAAAGAATGGAGTAAATGGTTATCTCCTATGTTCGAGGAACCACTAAAGTAGAAGCCGTGGATATTGTAAATCTGTAGTCGAGAAGCAATCATGGGCATTAAAAAAAAAAAAAAGGGCAACCCATTGCACGAGGCTCCCACTAATGCAGGGTCTGGGTAAGCAGCCTTACTCCCATTTCTGGAGAGGCTGTTTCTGTGACTTGAACCCGCGCCACAAAAAACGTTAACGGTAAAGCTTACCGTTGGGCCAAACTGCCCTTTTAGAAGCAATCATGGGCATCGTTAAGGAAAAAAGGCTCAACACAAAATGAAGGCAATGCCATTTATCAAAACAAAAAAAAAAAAAAAAAAAAATCAAGGCAATGGCTGATGGTCATCGCACTGGCCGCTCTTTTGAACCAGGAGATTTAGTCTTCTTGCGTCTCCAGCCTTATAGGCTGCAGACGATACAACTACGGTCCAATCTCAAGATATCTCATTGATACTACGGTCCATTCATGGTTCTGGAAAAAATCGGTTCGGTTGCATACTGGTTGAAGCTACCCCCTACTGCCAAAGTTCACCCACTCTTTCACGTGTCATGTCTAAAAAGAAAAGTGGGTGAACGAATTTGTGTCTAAACCAACATTCCGGAGTAAGACCAAAAGGGAGTTCTACTCACTGAACAGGCTGCAATTTTGGATAGGCAAGTGGTGAAATGGGGGAATTACTAAAGTCTTGGTGCAATGGCAAGGACTTGCCAAAGAAGACGCCACATGGGAATACCTTCACACTCTGCCAAATATCCTCACTTTCAGAACGAGGACGATCCGAAATCTCAGAGGGAGGAAATGTAACGTGCAATGTTCCATGAAGAGACCATGCAGGCTGGAACGTGTCATGCACCAAAATGTAGCTGTTAGGGAAGTTGGGACGTGTCACTTGCTCACCATGCAGGATCTTGGATGTGGAACTACATCAGATTTTGTAAGGATTTGCTTTCCTAAATAATTGGTCTACTGATTGTGTCAACGAGTTGTTGTTACACCAGTGGGCGTTAGAATCCAACATCTTTAGATTATTTTGAATTTTAGTTTGGATAGTTTTCTAGGTGTCAAACTCTCCTGGTAGTATGGAGATAGGTAATCTTTTGGATCAGCATTTACTTAGTCCTTATGGTTGTAACTTCTTCCTTACTTTAAGGAAGATGAGTCTATTGATTTGCATTCAATAATACAAAATGGTAGCTTTCAAATCTCCAAAATAACCGACTCATGGGAGGGTAGAGCTCCCTCGAACAAGCTAAATCCATCATTTCTCAAAGTCCATATTTTTGGAACGTTGGACTGTTGTCTTAAACGTTTATTTTTTCTTATGGGAAGAATCAAGTCTTACACATTGTTATAACAGCAGAACCATTTCCCTCCTGGTAAAGCAACAAAAGAACATAATGTTAAGAAAATGCACAAAAAACAAGATGCAATCACACATAAGACAACGATTTACATGGTCAACACATATTGCACCTACATCTACGAACTCAACACATATTTCACCAAGTTCAAACGAAAGATGAGCAATTGCTCTGTAGAAGTTGGTTTTTCCTTCTCTAGTTATCTCCAAAAATCTGTCACTTGAAACTGGGTTTTAACTATTATGCATGCACAACAGGGGTGCTTGTATGTTGAGCTCACACAAATAGTACTTCTTAATCAACAGTGCTCCCAGATGCTAATCAAGCTCCATCCTCAAAACACACATTTTGGCAGATTCTACTAGATTCAAAACACTCGTTTTGGCAGACTGTACTAGATTGAGTTGTTTGTCGTCCAATATTGTAACATGGAGTGAGAATGTGATGGTTAGCATCAGTTTTTTGCCCATCCATCCCTTAGTATTTTCTGTATGAACAGTATTCATTGTTAATTGAAGATGATCATTTCTATTCTTTTCACAATTTATACTTCTCAAATTTGATAAGAAAAAATCAACTCAACTTCTTTACTTTCTTGGCCATTGTTGTTGATCTCTTCCTATTCCAACTCCAAATGCATTTGAATTGGCTTGCAATCGTATGTTTTTTTGGAAAGTATTATTGTAAGTGTGTTCTTTGGTTTGGAGACTGCTCCCATTTTGCTTTGTAGGTTGGTTTTGTGCTTCTTGGAGTCTAAAAATTTTAGAAAAACATTTGGCTGAAGATCGTACCATAATATGGGTGAAGATCAAGTTTATATATAGAAAATGTGAGGCCCATTCTTAAGCTGGTACAATACACTCCTTCCGTAATGGAGAGGATAATATACAAAAGAATATATGAAAAATATATTAAGAATATTACAAATAATTCTATCTTCTTTACTTATCAAAAGGATTTGATTGTGTTTTTAAATCAAAGGGATTTGATTTTCCTTATCACCCTCTATAAGCTGATTGAGTCCGGTAAGCAGGAGAGCGTATTGGAATGCAAAAAATTGAACCAGGTGGAAGCTAGACCTTAGGTGAAGATATTTGTAAGTTAATCAATGCCTAGGAGATAGCAAATGCATAAAGAACCACAAACCACATGTCCACAAATAAAATGATAATCCATCTCAATATGTTTAGTGTGAGCATGCATCATGGGATTGGAAGCAAGGTGAGTAGCATTAATATTATCACACACACAAAAAAAAATGATAGAAAGCGAGGCAAATGAACATGAAAATCACGAGGGAGATACTAAATCAAGAGAGTTCTATCGCACAAAGAGCTAAAGCATGATACTCTGCTTCGACACTTGAACGAGACACAGTGGGTTGTTTCTTAAATGTCCAAGAAATACGAATTGAATCCAAATAGACACAACCACCAGTTGTAAAACGACAATGCCCAAGAAAAAGTGAATTGGACCCAAATCCTTTGTCTCGAACTTAGTGTGTAAAGTGAGAATTAGATGATCAATAACTTTAGTAGAAGAGGAAATTAAAACTATATCATCCACATACGAGAGAAGAATGAGGATGCTTGAAGTATCAACGCGAACAAACATTAAAGTATCCGAGGGGCATGATAGGAACCTTGAATTGAGCAAAAATGAGTTTCACAATGAAACCAAGCTTGCAGGGCCTATTTGAGCCCATAAATGACTTTATAAAGGTCACACACATGATGAGGATAAGTAGGATCAATGAAGCCTGGAGGTTGTTGCATATAAACTTCATCATAAAGATGTCCATGAAGAAAGGTGATTTTAACATCAAGTTGTCAAATGGGCCAATAAAGAGAGATAGCCACACTAAGAATAGTTCGAATAGTAGTGGGCTTCACAATGGGGACAAAAGTTTCATCATAGTCAACTCATTTTTCCTTTGTAAATAATTTTATGATAAGACAAGCCTTAAACCATTTGTGTTACATTTTGAATATCTGTTTGCAGCCAACAAGATTCTGTGAAGGGTGAGAAGGCACAAAAGTCCAAGTGCCATTATAAATAAGGGCATGAAATTCTTCATTCATGGCATGTTTCCAATTAGGATCTTTAGAGGCTTTGGCATAAGTGGTGGGCTCCAATATATCAATGTGGGTCATAAAACAGGTTGGGATGGGATAATGAGTGATCACCAAGGCTTTAGGTTTACGAATACCAACCTGTAGACAAGTGATCATTTGATGGCGTTGAGAGATTGGAGGTCGTGGGGGTGGAGGTAGTGTTGTAGTTAAAGAATTTGAAGGTGATGGTTCAAGTGGTGGTGAAATTGGTTATAGGAACAATAATGATGACGGTTGTAATGGTAGTGATGGGTGAAGTGGTGAAAAAGATGGAGATAGTGGAGATGGTGGTAGGGATGATGTAGCACTTGGTGTTGGGATGAGTGAACCACCTGAATTAATAGAGTCCACAAGATAATGAGGTCGGGTAAGGTAAACACATTAAAAGCAACAATGCTAGTTTGAACATATAAAGATGGTTGCTCGCTTGCAAAAGGAAAAAGTGTTTCATCAAATACTACATGTCAAGAAATGTAAATTCAATCAGTTTTTTTATGCAAACATTTGTGGCATGAGAACTATAGCCTAAGAAAACATAAGGAATAGTCTGGTTCTCCAACTTATTAAGCATAATAGGGCGAAGATAAGGATAGCACTGTGATACAAAAACTTTGAGAAAGTGTTGTCTAGACGGTTGCCAAATAGTAACTCAAAAGGAGATCTTTTGCCAAAAACCACTATAGGTATACAATTAATCAAATAAGTAGTTGTTTAAAAGGCATCAACTCAATAACATTTAGACATGCCAACCTGATCAAGAAGAGCAATATCAGTCTCTACAACTCTATTATGTTCAAGACTATGAAGGCAAAAAAGTGGTGGCGTATCGGATAAGCAGGCCCTTTACACTAATCAGATGGTCCACTATCATCCCAGATCTTCAGCGGGGCGGGCTCTACACACACGAAACGAGAAAGGGTCAGGTAGCTAGTGTTGGTGGGGTGTCAGCTTATAGTTCTCCGACGATCAAGTCAAAAAAAATAAGGGGACTGTAGGAAGTAGAGTTCTCTTCTATTAGGGTTTCTAACATCTCATACCTGACGGATGAATTGGTACCTACATTTATAAGCTCGAGTAGTGATGTATCAGAGTGAATCTCACATGTCGTTTTTCTCCCACGTTCTTGCATGTCGCTTTCCCCCACGTTCTCGCGTGGCATTGTTGCCCACGTTCTTGGCAACGTATCTCCTGTCATCTCTATCCTTTTCTCAGAATTGACAGGTCTGTTGTAGAGAATATCCTATGTGAATAATAGTTTTTTTATCATGCTTATCCTTGAGCTGAGTCAATCGAGGTTATCACGCTTTAGCAGGTTAGGGGATTTCTGACCCAAGGGGCCCCGAGGTATCGGGTAGTCTATAGGTCCTAAGGGTCTCAAGGGTCCGAGTGGTCTCTTGGGGCATCAGGTACTTTGACTAACAATCAAGGTTGTTAGCGGGATGCTTAGGGTCAAGTATGGAGGGATGATTTCATCTTTTGGTCAAGGGTTTCGATGCGGCGAGTCAGGGGGCCCCAGGGCCAGCCCTCCTAGGAACTTTCTAGGTTAGTCCATCTAGGGTCGGGGTAATGCCGATTAGTCGGGACTGGCTAACAAGGCCCTCAATATAGTTTTCCCTAATTTTCTTCGACTTTGTTTTGGCTTTCTTTTATCTTTGCCTCTTGTCTTTCGCAAACCTTTGTTTCAAGAGATTTTCAGCGAGTCTCCCGTGTTCCCACAAGCTACTGCCTTCACCTCCGCCTACTGTCGCACCTTTGGGGTTATTTTCTATTCATCTCTGGCGATCTCCTCTCTTCTGGGCAACTGTTCTTTGCCTTATTCTGGCATCCTTCTCAAGTTTGTTCCTTTTTAGGTATCCTTTCTTTAGGCCATCTTTTTTTGCTTGTTTCTTTTCTATTCTCCTGTTTTCCTTTCATTGTTGTCCGGTTTTTCTTCTTCTCCAGCATATTTGCGCTTGCCCTTTTCTCTACGTTTGCCTTGGTTTTTGCCTTGTTTTGTATTTGTTTTTGTATCTTTCGATTTTCCTAGCATTATCCAGATGGTGTTCGTGGATACTATCGATCGCATAGTCGACGAAACCGATGACTTATCAGAAGTCCGACAAAACCCCATGGAGTAGGCTACTGAGCCGGCTCCAATTAATGCCAGAAGGGTAGCCGAAGAGATTACTCCCAAAGAGGACTTCAAGGCTATCCAGTATGGTTCTGAGTTGGGCGAAAACCCTTGCTCGGTATTATACTACCTACCTTGTTCCTGAGGGGGTAGTTTTTTCAGCACCCGAGGACGCCCGGGCTTTTGAAGCCCCTGCCAGAAGCATAGCATTGTATGAGCAAGCCCTTATGACGGGCCTCATATTTTCGGTTTGTAGGTTTCTCAAGGAATTGCTATTTTTCCTTGGCTTAGCACCCGGGTAGTTAATGCTCAATGCTTAGCGAATAGCCGTAGGGTATATGGTCTTATGGAAACTGACCTTCAAGGGGAAGCATCGCCTCAACTTCAATGAGTTCTTTAGTTGTTACTACCCCGAGGAGCAAGAGCCGGGATGGTTCTATTTTGTCAGTCGGGACCCAATGCTTACTTCAGTGATGGCGTTCCCAAGCTCAAACAGTGAGTGGAGGACTCGGTACTTCTTTGTTTCAAGTGAGGGCTAGGAATGCCCATCGGGTGAGGATCCTAAAGTGAAGTTCAACCAAGTATAGGTATCAATCATCAGCCTGATAGGTAAGCTGTCGATCTATAGTTGTCTCTTGCACGTATTTTCCTTTTCATGTTTCATTTTTAACCGATCTCTTTTTTTTTTAGCTAATGAAGCAGACGATTTGTCCGACGAGGAGGAGGCTCGTATCTAGGAGGTAATAAATTACCCTACCCACGCCTACCTAGACCTCGTTACACCCGACTGACTCTATCAGTATGGGTTCGGTCAAAACCCGGGTAACTCACCCGTCTCTATTTCATTTGTCTTCCTTTCTTCTCTTCTTCCTAACTATTCTATTTTTTTATTTTGTTAACTTCTAATCCCGAGCTCATTTTTTATGCAGCAATGAAGACCGGCAAAAAATCTCTCCTGGGCTCAGGAGATCAGAGACAAGGACTTGGGGGCCAAAGACTGATCAACCAGCGATTGCTTGGGCGGAGGCAACCACGACCTCCAAGAACAGAAAAAATGCCCCGAGGCAGTTTCAGCGTCCCCCTGGCTCCTTCTGACACTATCCCAGTCATTGACTTGGATGGGGACGTTGAGGGTTCTCCCTCAGCTTCTGCAGCCGGGGTCCAAGCTGTGGTCACTCAAACAGCTACTCCCTCGACTACCTCTAAGGCCCCTGTCATCAAGGCCCCTACCGTCACTCCTGAGGCCCCCGCTCATACAGTCATGGTGACGGCGACCTCAAGTCGCGGGGAGGTCTACTTCTAGTCCTACCCTAGTAACTGATGAGTCCCCACTGGGACCTGGTTCCTGGCTACTGAGGCCAAGTCCTGGGGGCGACTACTTCCTAGGGGGCGTTCCCCTGACTAATCTTAAGTACCTAAAGAAGCACCTCTCTCTAGCCGGCGTGCACAATGACATGATGCACTATATGGCCAAGGTAAAGGTCTCTGTCCCTCAGTGCTTTCTTCCTTTCCTTTCTTTTCTCTCCCTATTTTTTATACACACTTGGTACTGACTTGGTTTCATTTCTATAGATTGTAGCCTTGATGACCACTTCCATCCAGAAGTACAAGTTCTACGAGTAGGTTAGGTTCAGTCATCTGGATCGCCTTTGTCATGCCCCAAAACCCATACCTATACGGCTATGAATTTTGGCACGTGACATTAATCCATTCACATTAATGCCATTTAATTTTACTTATAATTTTTTTTGCATCTTTCCTTTCATGCATACGCAGCAGAATCTCATTATCAAACCATAACCATTCCATTAAATTTAAAATCCACAAACCATATTCCATAAATAAAATCTCATAGTCTGACATAAACCTAAATAATAACAAGTTATCTCTATAAAATTGAAACTTTAAACTAACTTATAAAATCTCTTCAAATAAAACTGAAATAGCTGAACTGAATGGAATCAAAATAGGTCTCTAAACAAATACTGAAATAAAATAACATAATATCTTAAAATAGCTAAATCAAATCTCCATCATCGTTCCTCTTCTCAAATCCAAGTTACTTATCTACTCTATCATCATCATCATCATCATCTGAAAACAACGGTATCAACTCTGTAAGCGTGACTGACTTTGCAAATAAATAGGAACACTACTTAACATGTTGAAACAATTGGGTCAGTGAGCACGGATATTTTTATAATCAAAATAGAACGAAGCATGCTTTCAAAACAATTTCTTTACATATGAAAATAATACTTCTAATCTAAGACATAACAAACAGTAGAACAAAACGGAAATCAAGATGCACCACTGAACATAAACATAATCAGAACTGAAATACTAAATTAAACTGAACAAACATCTAAAACTGAACTGAATGGAACAAATCACTGAAACATATATACATATATGAGATCTGTCAAAACAAATATTTGAATCCTGCATATATGTTGCGAGCTAGATAACAGATAACTGAACATATACTAGAAATCCTCCATACGTGCTGTGAGCTAGATAACAGGTAACAAAATATAACAAATCACTGAAACATATATACATATATGAGACCTATTGAAACAAATATATGAATCCCCCACACGTACTGCAAGCTAGATAACAGATAACTAAATCATATACCAGAAATCTCTCACATTTGTTGTGAGCTAAATAATAGGTAACAGAATAGAACAAACCCATCTACAATCCGATGGTCGGATACTACTATCTCATGCAAGTGGCAAACATCAAATAGACATCATCAATTAATGTGACTTGATGAAAAGGGTACCTGATTGCATCTATTTAAACCTGACGATGCTCCATTAAAATTGTCTCTTTGATGGCAAAGGGGTCTCATGTCATAGCTAAACATATATTTTTTTTATCAAAATAAATACTGATACTAGTAGATATCAAAGTAGAACAAAACTAACAATGTTTAATAATTTCTAAATAATGCATATCTTTGAATTAAAATAGAAAACAAGAATCTGACCTACTTAAAAACATAACTCTGTGGATTGGCATATCGAAAATTTTTAAAACATTCTTTAAAAATATGGTTACTAAAAATCCTTTGAAAACTCCTTTTAAAAACATGAAATTCTTTTAAAATAATTTAAAAATTCAGTAGAACAATCTTTTTCTTTTGCAAAACAGAGATTAAAATCATCGAAAAACCTATTTGAATCAAAATCAAGAGATAAAACATAAACTTACTTGAAAACAAAATTTTTCTCTTTCAAAAACATGTAAAAGAACCTAAATAAATTAACATAATCATGGTTCTTTGCAAAACCTGTAAACAAATGGATCTAAGAACCTAGAACAATATAAAATGATGTAAAACATTTAAATAGTTTACAAAATAGATTTTCTTTTATAAAAACCCTTTTCTAAGAGCTTATTAAAACAAAACCTTTATAAATCATAAAAAAACTGAATAAGAACAATTCTAAAAATTTAAGAATAATCAAAACGATGTAGAAATAATCTTGTTATTTATTTTTTGGTCTGAAAACAAAACTAAATTGAAGCTTCAAGTTCATTATTCCAAAATCTCAAAATCTTTTACAAAACCTAGCTTTCTCTCTTGTTCTTTCTTTAAAATCTCCAAACTTGCAAAGTTCTTCAAAAGATCCTCTTTCTTATGAATCTTTATGTTTTTATAAGCCAAAATAGCAACCCTAATTCTTAATTTCATATTTAGGTAGGTTTCTAGTGAAAAAGTCCTTAAAATTTTGTAAAAATCGTGATTGTACAGAATTTTCGATTTGATGATGTCATCCTGTTAGAAATTTTCCAGCATAGACACCCAATGGAAAAACGATCATAACTTTCTCTATAAAACTTGTATTTACTTGCTATTTTTTTGTTGAAAACTGGATTTTAAGAACTTTCCAAGCATATATAGCTTACTCTCTAATTCATTATAAATTTTTTATTGGTGTGTTTTTAAAGTTACCTCAAAATTAATTGATTCAGACCACACTAGATGATATAGACTTTTTTTGAGAAAATTATAATTTCTTTTAAGAAACTTCAATTTATTCACCGTTTTTCGTATTGAAAAGTAGACTCATAAATATTTTCAAGCATATATTATTTGTATGGTAATCCCTACAGGGCTGGTATAGATTTACTTATGAAGTTGCGTCATCCACGTGGGATAACTTCAGAACTTGTCATATCATTGACCCCTTTTTTTTTCTTAGCAAATTGCTTTTAAATTTTTTATTTGGTGTCTGTTTTGCTTGTCATTTGTTGTGTAAGACTCTAAACTTCTATGCTTATCCAAAGGTATAAGTTTCACTCTCAAATTCTTTTTACATTTTTGTTGGTGCTTTTCCAAAGTTGTGCCAACGTTTAGATCAACATATGTGCATTTAAGTGGTTCTATGTGTATACAGAACTTATGTGACATGCGTTAACATTCTAAGTGTGATACGTGTATAGTAATATGTGTGTCATGGTGTTGGGTGTTACAAATCTAACAATCTCTAAAAGGAGCATATGATACCTGATCATCTTGTAGGTGCAATCCAAGATCAAAACATGCGAAAATGCACACAATAATTCCAAACTAACATGGTGTGCCCAAAATAAATCAGTTATAGTCTCGATATCATTGATTTTCTTATACCACTAGATGTATCTATGCTTTGCCTGTAGGAAGTTTACCGTTCTTGAACATAGAAATTAGTAAAGTTCAT
>JAOXJP010124085.1:0-13774 GCA_025762735.1 Platanus orientalis | reverse complement strand
TGGTCAATAAATTTCAACCGGGTCATATTCAGGTTTTCTTCAGATCGTCATCTGGGTTATATCTCGGGTTAAATACAAGACATTAACCCAACAGAAGTACTTGTAAAGAACCCAAAGATTTAGGGATCAGACCACTATTTTGCCTCAAATCTGATTTAGGGAATTAAATAAAAACCCCAAGATATAAACCTTTAATCTAAGAACGACATATATATATTTTTTTGAGTACCGAGGTACCCAGGCTGCTTAGACCACCTGACTAAGTCCTTGGGGCATGTGGACTCCTTGCCTCTCCTACACACTGGGTAAATCAGGTTTTTTACCCCAGGCAAGTGGTCCCAAAGGGGTGCATTTTGAACTCAGGACCTCCGCTTCCTGAGTCGTGATCCTGCCCAACTTTGTAAGAATGATAACTTGATGTTCAATGATAAGGATACCAATTCAGAAACTAGAAAGTATAAGGCTATACCTAAGATAGGCTAAGAAACCACCAGGTGGCTGTTATACAAAACAGGGTATGGGTATGTATATCCTCTAAGGTTAGAATATAGGGACAAGTTTAAGGTTATAGAACTCAGGTTTCAGGTTTAGGTGAGGCTCTGAAGGTTGGTAATAACTACTGTAGTTTATGATTTAATGATGGGCCAACAGAGTGTTAATAGAAGACTGATCAAGGCTACTTTACAGTAGATAATCAGGCTACTATAGGGGTCTGAAACAGGGATTAAATCTGTAGCTTCAAGATAGGGTTTAACAGGGAGATAGCAGATGGTTTTATGGGGACAGAACATGGTTCTATTAGGCCCACTTGAATTTCCAGTTAATGGGTTTTAGAGGTTGAGTTTCAGACTAAAGAAAAAGAGGATTTAGAGGCTGATGCAAGGATCATCTAGGCCTAGGTTTAAGGTTTAAACATAAATCAAGAAAAGGGGGGATGATTAAGGGTGCTGCAGAGTATATAAGTAATGGGTTTCAGTTTCCACTTCATAACCAGCAAGGGTTTTACAAAGGAAAGGTGCCGCAGGCCTTATTAGGAATGGGTTTTGAATTTTAGCAACTCAAAACAGAAAGGGTTCTTAAACTAAGACTGCTGCAAAGTTATTTGATGGATTTTCTGGGATCAAAGGGATCTAAACAGGAAGGAGAGGTTTAGGAAGGTGATTGCAGGGTTTAGGAGAGTTGGTTTTTTTTTTTTTTTTTTTTTTGATACTAAGGTATCCAGGCCTCTTAGAGCACCTAAGTCCTCAGGGCACGTGGACTCCCTGCCTCTCCCACGCACTGAGTAATTCGTGTTTTTTATGCCTGGACAAGTAGCTCCAAGGGAGTGCGTTTTGTTATTTCAAGATCAGAACAAAGGGGATTTGGTTCCTAGGCTGGCCGTAAATTAGGGAAGGGTTTTAGGTATGTTTCTTAGAGAAAATCAACAAGAGAAAGAAAGGTTATGGGTGGTAGCAGGTGTGGGTTTCAAGAAATCCTTCAGGCAAGAATGGTTCTTGATGGGGTATGACGGTTCTTTAATGGAAGAAGAACAAGTAAGATGATGGGAAAATAAAGAAGAGGAGAAGATGAAGAAGAAGAAGATAACAGGTACCTGGTTTCTTGAGCAGTCTCACCACCCAAGTCCAGCTATAGGAGTCTCACCTAGAGAATCAACCAGTCGCAGGTTAAAGAACCCAGTCATGAGTTTCTCTCTACAAAAACTTTTCATTCATTCATTGATTTTTCAGTACATGTCGACCATTCCATCTTATACACCCTAATACAGTGAAATTTAAAAGTTTCTAAATACAGAAACTTAACTCTCATTGGTCACTTAAATAGGACCTCTAAAACCACTTTCTAAAAGACAAAACAAAGAGAAAAATGTGGGCTTCTTGGCTACTGTCAACCAACCCTTATTTTAAACATAAAATATGCTGACTTAACTATCCAAAAACAAAAGCAATAATGATTCCTATGTCCCAAACACTTAAAACAGAAAAATACTTATTAAAAGGTGACCCCCCATGGTTGTCCATGTGTGGACCCCACTTGATGCTCCATGTCCACATCAAACTCCCCTAGTTAAAAAAAACTAATCCTTGAGTTTTGTAGTGGAAAAGGATCAGCATCATTAGGGAGCTCAAACTATGTTACCATAGGCCATATCCTCCATAAAGCATGTCCTGATGTAAACCTTTTTTCTCGCAAATAGCTAGTAATGGAAAGACCTTGTAATAAACCTCTTCAATCAGCTCATCTGGAATCATCTCAGGCTCAAGAAATTGTAGGGGAACTGATGCAGTGGCATTAACATAACTTGAGAAGTTCCAACCTTTGTGAAAACCCAAGATCAAGAACAAAGGATGCAAGAAGACGATATAGTGCTATCCACAAGATTTTTCCTTTATTTTTCTATTTTAAGAATTATTTTAGTTGTTTTCTTTCTATTTTAGGAAGGTTTTAGTAATGGGATTAATGTAATAAGACCATATGAGCTATGGAGAGGGGTTAAAATTAATTTAGAATAGTTTAGAACTTTTTTTATGACTTTTTAGGATTTTTTTAAAAAAATTTCTAGGTTTTTTTAGCTTGACCATACATGGGAGGTTTGGTCCAATTTGGTCCAATTATGAATTTTTTATTATAAATAAGTCACAAAGATCTCATGTACAGTTAGTTGAAAATGATTATTTGAAAAGAAGACAAGTGTGTATTGAAATGAGCGTGGTATCCCAAGTTTTCTCTCAACCCCTCACATGAGGTGAGTATTCTACCCTCTATATATTCTCTTCTTCTCTCTTATCATCTTTCTTTCTTGTTTACTTTCTTGTGGACTATTGTTCTACATCAAGAATTGTAAGAAGTTGTGAGTCTGCAAATGTCTGAACTTGGACTTCAATTTTGCTCTGGTCAAGAACTTGGATAACAGCATCACATGTATCTGTAATCCCCGTTGGCTCATTTGTCATACTCAAAATATCGACATTGGCCTGCTCAACATGATGAGGACATCAGGTCCAAGGGTACTTTGCAGACCTACTAGAGGCATCGCAGGAGAGTTGGACCAGTGCTTTGGTTCGAGTAGGAGGCCCACATGATGTTCCAGGCCCGGGAGATTTTAGTTTCATGTTTAGGAGTTATTTTCATTTGGTAGTACTAGTTTATTTTGTTTGCTACACTTTTATTTATGTCACTTTGTAGGGGGTACAATTTGTGGGGGTATATTGGTCCATAATTGTCTGATTAAGGAAATTTTAGTCTATGCATTGTTTTAGGGGTAATTTTGGTTCAAAGGGGACCTTATTATGTAATACCTAGGCATGGGATGCTCTATTTAAGCAACCCCACGTCTCTTTCTTTCTCATGCAATAAAGTTTTGAAATTTTTTAAATTCTCTCTCTTGTGTTCGGCTAAGAGGAAGAAAACCCTGAAAAGGGACTTAGTCTCACCAAGTTTAACAGTGATGGTGGATACCAGCCCCTTCCCTTTGGGTCCAAAGGATCACCTTCATTTTTTTTTTAATCTTTTTCTAACACTTTTTTTTACAGTTTTCAGCTTGCTGGAAAATTGTAAGCTTCAAGAGAATTCATCACCAACTCCAAATTACAAGGGTTTTACATGATCCAGACATCTTAAAAGTTGTACTAGGGCTGGGCGACACCCATAGAAGAGGAGCAATCAGATTTTTTTCTAATCTAGGAAATCCAACTACAACTACGATTCCATAGGTGGGGCGGCACCTCTATCCAATCTGGGCAGATTTCGGCATTTCCACTTGGCCTGATTTCTCTTGGTTTTTGATTGGGTTATGGTAATGGATCTTTGCTAGACATATCAAGGCTTCTATCCATTACATATTCCAAGTGTGCTCTTCAATTTTCAGTTTTTTTTTTTTTTAATCCTTGTTTTGGAGTAATTTTGGTGGTTGTTATGACATAGTTATGGACTACTAGAGGCTATTTTTCTAGGTATTTTCAATACCTACAACCTCTATTTTGTGGTGATAATTAAACCCTAACATAGTCCTTCACAACCCTTACAAAACCCCTTGATTCAGTTTTTGAAATCCTATTATTCAAACTACTTGAATTTTCCTACACACCATGTGTTTGATAAAAATCCTAAACCATATGATTGCTGGATTTTCTGTATGCACAATTCCCATAAACTTTCCCACTCTTTTGGGATAGTCCATTAAGCCTACAAAGTACCCTGGTTCAGTCCTTTAACATACTCTTCACCCTTTTACTCTAATTCCACTATTTCAACACTTTATTGAGTATGTTTTGACACCCAGAATGTTGGACAACAAGCATACATTTATTTGTTTCCTAACTTTGTTGGTTATTTAAGTATATTAATTGGGCTTTAATTATGTTTTTTTTTTTTTTTTTTTTACTTTGTTTCCCCTAACTCTCATGTTGCACATCTACTTTAATTAGAAAACTACCTAGTCTTGCTTGCTTTTGGTGCTAGTAGGAATCTTAATTATAGTGCTACAACATTCATATTATTCTATATCTAATCTCCTATGGCACACACATCATTCACCTATATGCATGCTGCATCACAACACCTCCCATATCTAAATCCTCAGTCGTCACACTAACTGCAAACTTGTCTTCCTCAAATTTCTCTGACTCAAGTATGGGCCGATCTAGATGTTCCAAAGTATTTGTCTTGAGCTCCTTCTACTCAGACAATGGTTCAGCTTCATTCTCTTCAAGGCTTGGTTGGGAGTCATCACTCATATCTTTCACCTTATGCTTATCATGTTGGGACTTTGCAATTATTGTTTGAACTTTGGTCAAGCCTTCCTCTAAGACTTTCTCGATGGCGTTCTTGAAAGCTTTCTGCTAGCTATCCAATGCACGATTCATATGCTCCAAATTAATATCATCAATCCTTCTATATACAAAACGTCACTTGTTGCTAAGAATAAAGAGCTCTTCTGAATTATATCTATACCCATTCCTTTGATCCCACTCTATGTAAAAAATGTCATTCAGTACCTTTTGCAGTTTAATTCGGATAAATCTCTTGGATTTATACTTCAGCATAATTCTATATCTTTCCAACTCAGGTAAATTATCTCAATTCATGTTGAATAAGCAAGGAATGAAACTCTCCCAACTGACCAGTAGAAACACAACTGGGTAGAGACCAACTGGAAAACCTGGCTTAAGAATAGTCCCTAAAATATCACAGGAACTCAACTGAAATGGAACCAACTGATAACCTAACTTCCTAGGATTACAACTAGATAGGGACTAGCTGTCACCTGGCTTTGATACCAAAATTGATGTATGATGACTAACCACTTGCTCTAAATGCTCGAATTGATAAAGAGAGGCAAATCAATCCCTTTATCTCATAGCCCAGGCTAAGCTAGGCCCTCAGCCACACCCTCTTCGTGAGCCCCACTTCACATGGGTCTCGCTTCACACGAGTTACCTATTTCACACTAGTCATCCCACCCCAAGAGTGCCTCCATTTCACATAGGCTACCTCACTTGAGCCCGACGTGAAAATACCCTTGCATCAATCACCCCCATTGAGGAGTTTCGAACATGAGACCTCTTGCTTTAATACCAAAATCTTTGATGCAAGAATAACTACTTGCTCTCAAAAATCGAATTGATAGAGGGAGGTGAATCAATCTCTTTATCTCATAGCCAAGCTAAGAAAGACCTTCAACTGAACCCTCCTCTTAGGTCCCACTTCACATGGGTCCCGCTTCACATAAGTTGCTTGTTTCACACGAGTCACTCCACCACAAGTATGCCCCCGTTTCACACAGGTTGCCCCACTCGAACCCGTTCTAAAAATAGACCCACATTAATCACCTCCGGTGAGGAGTTTTGAACACAAGGCCTCTTGCTCTGATATACAATTAATGCAAGACAACCTAGTAAAATGCTACTAACATGCAAGTTAGTAGGCCCATAATTGTCTAGGACAGGTTTCAACTTAAATAGTTAATCAAAAAGAGGTGGATTTCAGTTATAGAGACAATAGCATCACTTGTAAAGAACCCAAAGATTTAGGGATCGGACCCACACTATTCTGCCTCAAATATGATTTAGGGAATTAAATAACAACCCCAAGATACATGAATGACAACTTGCTATTCAAAGATAAGGATACCAATTCAGAAACTAGAAAGTATAAGGTTATACCTGAGATAGGTTAAGAAGCCACTAGGTTGTTGTTTATACAAAACAAGGTATGGGCATATCCTCTAAGGTTAGAATATAGGGACAAGTTTAAGGTTTCAGAACTCAGGTTCCAGGTTTAGGTGAGGTTTTGAAGGATGGTTATAACTGTTGTAGTTTATGATTTAATGATGGGCCAATAAAGGATTAATAAAAGACTGATCAAGGCTACTTTATAGTGGATAATCAGGCTACTATAGGGGTCTGAAACATGGATTAAATCTGTAGCTTCAAGATAGGGTTTAACAGCGAATAGCAGATGGTTTTCTGGGGACATAACATGGTTCTATTAGGCCCAATTGAATTTCTAGTTAATGGGTTTCAGAGGTTGAGTTTTAGACTAAAGAAAAAGAGGATTTAGAGGCTGATGCAAGGATCATCTAGGCCTAGGTTTAATGTTTAAACAAAAATCAAGAAAATAGGGTGATTAAAGGTGCCATAGGGTATTAAAGTGATGGGTTTCAGTTTCCACTTCAAAACAAGCAAAGGTTTTATAAAGGAAAGGTGCCACAGGCCTTGTTAGGAATGGTTTTGAATTTTAGCAACTCAAAACAGAAAGGGTTCCTAAACTAAGACTAACACAGGGTTATTTGATGGTTTTTCTGGGGTTATCAGAGGGACCTAAACAGCAAAGAGAGGTTTAGGAGGGTGATTGCAGGGTTTAGGGGAGTTGGGTTTTGTAATTTCAAGATCAGAACAAAGGGAATTTGGTTCAAAGGCTGGCCATAAATTAGGGAAGGGTTTTAGGTATGTTTCTAAGAGAAACAAAACAGAAAGAAAGGTTATGGATGGTAGCAAGTGTGGGTTTCGCCTTCAAGCAAGAATAGTTCTTGGTGAGGTATGATGGTTCTTTAATGGCAGAACAAGAAGTAAGATGATAAGAAAATAAAGAAGAGGAAAAGAAGAAAGAAGATAAAGAAGAAGAAGAAGATAGGAGGTACCTGGTTTCTTGAGGAGTCTCACCACCCAAGCCCAACTCTAAGAATCTCACCTAGAAAATCAACCAGTCCCAAGTTAAAGAAAAAGGACCCAACCGTGGGTTTCTATCTAAAAGAACTTTTCATTCAATCATTGATTCTTTAGTACAAGTTGACCATTCCATCTTATAGACCCTAATACATTAAAATTTACAAGTTTCTAAATACAAAAACTTAACTTTCATTGGTCACTTAAATAAGACCCTCTAAACCACTTTCTAAAAGACAAAACAAAGAGAAAAACGTGGGCTTCTTGGCTACTGTCGACCAGCCCTTATTTTAAACATAAAATATGTTGACTTAACTATCCAAAAACAAAAAACAATAATCACTAATATGTCCAAAACATTTAAAATAGAAAAATACTTATTAAAAGACATAAAATAACTCTACTAATGACTCTAATAACATGCTAAAAACTTCGTGAGATGTAGCAAAGGTGACCCCCCATGGTTGTCTATGAGTGGATTGGTAGCATTGCAATGGCTTGAGAAGATATGCAATGGCTTGAGAAGATATATTCTCTATGGAAGTTAAAGCCAAGGTCCAAAGAAAATTTCAAGAAAAAAGCTTGTTGTCCATTTAATTAGAGTTAGTTTTCTTTATGTTTTTTGGTTTAATTATGGGGAATTTTATGTAATAAGGCCTTATGAGCCATGAGATGGAAGTTAGTAGAAGTTTGGATAAGTTTTTAGAGTTTTTTTTTAAAGTTTTATATGGGTTTTCTAGTGCTAGCCATACAGTCCTGAGATAGGGGTATTTTAGTCAACTTTGTTATTTTATTAATTAGGTCTTTATAAAGACCAGCCATCCACTTCTGTACGACTGTTTTGATTAATAAAAAATTAAAGACTTTGAAGCCTCACGGCTGGTGTATCTTTTCTCCAAGATCCCTCACACGAAGGTGAGTCTTCTCCTCTTTCTTTCTCTCTCTTCTCTTCTCTCTTAGCTTCCTCTCTCCTTTCTCACATTTCCTTCCTTTCTTCTTTTTTTTTTTTCTTTCTTCTACACTTGATTTTCTGGTTTATTTATTCTCTTACATCATCTTTCTCATCTCTCATCTCTCCTTTGCATCTCCACAAAATTTTCCACATCTTCTTTTCTCTTCTTTTTCATTCTTTTTTGAAATCCCTTGTTGCAGAAAATTTTCAGCAACCTATTTCTTCTAATTACTTTTATTCCTTTCATCCAAAACCTAATTCCTTTTTCCCTAAGCCTTTCATAATCAACTAAACACATCAATACCAATTTCCCTACTTTCTAACTCTAAAATCCTTATTTCTTGAATCTTCCCCAATTTTCAAGAACCCTAAATTCAAGAAACCCATCCATGTAGCCACCCGTTCTTGATTTAACCTTTCTTGGATTTATAGATTGAATTTCGTGCATTATTTTGTTAAAGATTTGAATTCTTAAAGTGTTTAATTGAATTTTCAGCATTCTTGAATTTCAAGATTCAATCTTTCTTGCATAAATTTTATTTTAGGCTTTTATTCATCAATTAAATATTGTAGGAACATAATCCCATTGGGATCCTACATCATGGACTCCACCATGGCACATGTGGGCCCCACTTGATCTTCCATGTCCTCATCACTTCCACTAACTTCTCTAGAGGCTTCCACTCGTTTCCCCAATGGCCATTGTGCTTGCTTCCTTGCAACTAGGAGTCAGACCTATGACATCCAAAAGCAAATTTGGGAAAAGTTACATATAATTATCTCAAGTTGATGTATATCTTTACATTAGCAGATCCTTGGCCTTCTTGGATTCAGTGTTGGAACGCTTACTGTCAAGACTGCAACATATTATTACCAAGCTCATGGATTCAGATTTCTCTTCACTCATCAACAAAATGAAGGAAAAAAAAGCCTAGTAGCTCAAAAGGGATATTTTCCATACATATTATTACCAAGCTCATGAAAATCTACCTTATTTTCATTTTGAATTTTTTATAGTGGTGTTCGGTATTCCTAAGAACTGTGCAAAAGCTCATACAGATAATCTAAGAGTTCTTTGTTATTTATCAAAAAAATAAAAAAAAATCTGAAAGTTCTTATGGTTGAGGCCCAAATTAAAGTACATCACTTAAATTATGATAGTATTTGCTTTTTTTTTTAAAGGTAAGTATGATAGTATCTGTCGTAAACTTTTGAGGAGAGGAATTAATTTTTGACACATTTAAGACGGACCACACCCAGAATCAAACTTCTTTAGAGGCTTATAACCGATGAGAATTCTTTTTAGGCACAATGGGCAAGCACTATGTTGAAACTTGCTAGTCAATTCTAGAATATGAAGATCAACAGACTATTCTTCTATTTGACGATCATCTTGAAGTAAAGCATGTAAACGTTTCCTTTTTTCCTTCATCTAATAGAGCATGGATCCTATGCTTTCTCTGAACTGATTCTAGGCAGCTGGTTACTTATAATTTTGATATGTGCCCTAACAAAAATGTGTCCTTGATTCATAACAAGTATCAGCTAATTCCTTCTACGTTCATGGAGTTTGTGATGTGAGTACTATCAAGGGGAAGGGGGAAACACCGCACAAGAAAACAAATGGTAGTGGGGATGAAATAAGAAAGAAGTTATTTAATTAAAGATGGAGTAATAGTGGGTATGAGAGAGAATGTAAATCAGAATTAAGAAGACAATCCCAGTTGTGGGGGTAAATTAGAGAAGGAAAATGATGCAGACATTGTAAAGACACTTTTGCATGTGCCACCACACAAGAGAGAGATACAAGATGTATATTATGTTTGGGTTAATTAGGAAAATTTAGGTGTGGGTACAATCATGTAACAGGGCCAATAGTGCCAAGGATTGTTTCGGGATTTTAGTCAAAGGGTATATTTTTGTAATAAGGATGAAATTCCATGGGTGTTATAGGGATTTTCTGGGCAGCTAGACAGCTAGGGAGTTTTGTCCTATTTGGGGACTTAAAGTCAATAAAGTGGGGCCCTCTAACTTGCTGCTTGACAGCCCCTTTGGCTCCTAGTTTTTAATAGTTTAGTTTTGGGAGAGTTGGTTATTTAGAAGTCTTTGTTTTTAGCAAGTTTAGGAAAGAAAGTTTCCCTTTAGCCTAAGGAGTTTCTATTCTTGTACTTTGTAAGCCTATTTAATAGGCACCCCAACGACTTGAAGAAGTAGACAATGATGAATTATTAAGTTTGAACTTGGTGTTGTTGGGTTTTATCCATCCTATCCTCCCCTCTCCCATGGTGCAGTCATAAGGCTCCCTAGGGTTTTGTTTACACCATAAACCTACCGCCATGATATATGGCTGAAAATGGGTCACATGGATAGAGATTAAGAAAGGCAGTTAAATGATAATGGCTTAAAGATGCCGTTACAGATAAATTTGAAATTTAAATAATGGACAAGTGGAAGAGAATGGGAAGGAAGAAGTTACGGAACAGTTACCAAACGCAAAGAGACCAGAAAATGACACCTATACGAAGCCTATAACCGAATTAGAAGAAGGGGTCGCACACCAAACAACTAACTTATCCACATCCAAATTTCATACTGTACTCGATCTACTTTTAGCACCAATCATCTTGTAAATTTTCATCATCATCAACAATAAACATTTGTGTTTCGTTCAATGGTGTTTTGTCAATGGTTTATTTTAATTCTCATCATATGGAATTGGCTCTATAACTTCTTACGTTTCATGATTGGTAAGTTCATCTTAGATCTGTTTATTTGTACTTAGTCAATCATCGTTTATTTATCTAAGCTTTAGTGTAATGGTAACAAGTCCTTGATTTCAAGGCAAGAAAAGAACTCTTAGTGGGAAGAACCCTCCCCCTCAAAATCTCATGATAAAAAGTAAGGAGTGGCTAAACGAACCGATTGGAAGGAATTTAGCGTAAATTCTTCCGTATGTTCTGTTTGATTTAGCGCTTGGGGTCATACAGTAAACTTATCTATGTCCACACGGCATTAGCACGCTCGTATTTATCAATTACCAGAAATTTGAGTCAACATACTGTTTTTGGCACGCTTGGTGGGACCATTGATGGCACCAAGACGTAGTTCAGAAAATCAAAGTAAGGCCACTAATGTTGGCCCTGTGTCAGAAAATGATAATCAATCTCAAGGCTCAAAACATTCCCAAGAACATGAGGATGTTCGGATTGGAGAGGCATCCGCCTCTCACCAAATTACTATGAAATCCCTAGCAAATTCTATAAATGGAATTAATCAAAAGATGGATCAAATTCAGAATATTTTGGCTGAAAAAATGGAAACATTGTTTGAAAAAAGTCATGATAGTATTCCTCCATCTCCAAACAGGGTAGAGAGATGAAATGGCTCAAGATCACAACCATTTTTCGTTAGAAGAAATGACCTGTTTGAGAACGGCAACTAGAATGCCAAAAATGGTAGAAATTGCTAGAATGATGGACAAAATGGTCAAAATACTAGACCATTTGTACTACATAGTAGAAATCCTTCACAAAATAACATGGGAGGAAATAATTGAGGAACTCCACCTAATGCCCAACAAGAAGAAAGGATGAATAGGTCATATCCACATCCTAATAGTGAAGGATATTTAGGTGGAAGTGCTTTTTATAATAGACAGAACATACCGCTGGAAATAATGGTGAGATACCGCCAAATTTCCGTTATGAAAGAAATAGAGATTTTCCACCATCACCACCTCCCCATAATAATGACCTAGGGGGGCAAAGATATCTAAATCAACCACCGAATGGATATGGGTATGACCGAATTAACATGGATAATCCTCATGGAAGATTCGAAAGGAATCCACCGAATCCAAGGAATCCACCGTTTGAGGAAGGATTCGAGGGGAAATTTCATCCGAATCCTCCGCAAGGAGAAAGATATCCACCGAGGTATATGGAAAATCCATATGAATATGATCAACACCCGGTTGGCAGAGAGAATCAGCCAGTTAGGAGAGAAGAATTAGTAAACATCATAAATGAGGTTATGAATTAGATACCTCATAGAAGAATGTCAAGACCTATTTACCGAAAACCTTATCTAGCATGGATTGATCAGTTAGTGGAAATGCCGAAAGAATATAGGGTCCCAGAGTTTACACTTTTCTCTAGAGAAAATGATCAATCAACCGTGGAACATATAGGCCGATTTATGATGCAATGTGGAGAGGCATCGTCAAATGATCTCTAGAGATTGTTTGGTAATTCATTAACTGGAATAGCCTTTGTATGGTACATAAATTTACTTGTTGATTCTATTCATTCATGGCAGGACATGGAGAAAAAGTTTCATTCTCAATTCTTTCGGAAGGAACCAGAGGTCTCGATGGCGGATTTGTCTAGACTAAGGTAGCTGCTTGGAAAATCAGTTGAAAGATATCTATCACAATTCAAGAAGAGAGGAATCGTTGTTGTGTAGCTTTGCCTAAAATTGAATTCGTGAAACTGATTACGAATGGTCTAGAGCTTGAATTGCGAAAGAAATTCAAGGGAATGGAATTCGAAGATCTCTTCGAATTATGTTTTAGAGCCACACGATATGGACTTTTAAAAAAGGAGAATAATATGCGTACTTCTTCCATAGGCACCTATTATGTGGATCCCAATTATGAGATAGATGTGATGGAAATCGTATCAAAATGGCCATGTGTGTGCCCAGCTCTACAGGGAAAGCCTGGAGAAATTAATGTCAATGAGGCTAAAAAGGTCACTTCAAATCCTAGAAGGTACTATTCCTTTAACATCAGTAAGCCTTTTGAAACATTTGACCATTTGTTGATGGTTAAATTTATAAAATTAGCCGAGGGTCATAAATCTCTCCGACTGAAGAATTAAAAAAGTTTGATTTTTGTAAATGGCATGGGTCTAAGACCCATTCCACAGTTAACTGTATAATCTTTCTGTATGCCTCAGTTTTTGCATGACGGGTAAGCCTCTTAGAAAAGTGGTCCACTCATCATGGGCCTAACCCACGATGATAGGAATCGCCACCAGCCCTTTTTAAGATGTGACTGAACATCTATGTTTGAAAAACAAAATAATTTTATTTTAAAATTCTTTCGAAATATTTTAAAATGTCTGACACCATTTCAAACCAGTCGACTCAAGGATTCAGGGTAGGTGATTCAATTATGGACCAGGGAAGGTGTTAGGCACCCTAGTCCATTCGCATATGCGGTTACCTACTTAAACCAGTTCAAATTAGGGTCGAGATTCCATTTATGGTGTGTGCATTTGTGTGTTCTATTTTTGAAAATGTGTCATGCATGTATAAGTCAGTTACCCTACTAACGATTGTATGTGTGTGACACGTGTATACAAAATAAATTATCTAGTGGGAAGTTTATCATGTTGTTCTATAGTGAAGGATAAAAATTCAATTGACATAAAAAATAATAAGAAAATATTTGAGACATACCTGGAGCTTTGTTTCCTCATAGTTAAATTAAATAAAAAAACGACATATATATATATATAACATAACATTCATGAAGCATGGCATCACAAACACAATTAAAAAAAAAGTAAATAAATAAATGAGATAAAAGAAAGAGATAAAGAAAAATAAATAAATTTAATATTTATGACAAGGGTATCTAAAATACAAATATATA